>CAJGYO010000696.1:0-232819 GCA_904845875.1 Miscanthus lutarioriparius
TGATCTCGCTTTGCTTCTCGCATGGGTTAGAAGCCAGAGTAAATTAGAGAGAGAGGACTGCTAAAACTGTTCATGAGCTTAATTTACATCGTTTATTTTTTAATAGCAAAAGGCATGGTAGTTTATAGCGGTTAAATTTCAGTAACAAAAGGCACGGTACATATTTGCCACAGTCGTCCATTTGAGTGAGGCCTTTAGTAAAAAATTTCATTGTCCACCTGAATTACCCTCATGTACCAATGAGTAAATGAATGAAGATAGGTAAACGAACAGAGAGGCAAACTTGGATAGATTTTGCAGGAGCCATATATTGTGTCCTCCCATGCATGCGTGTGTGCAAAGTGAATGAGGTCGGTGATCCTGTTGCTCTTCCATGCATGCATATCAGGTGGGGCATGCAGTGAAGTGGGGGAGTGTATTATACTCTTTGGTGCATTGAATGAAGTAGGTAGGGGGTCCAATGAAATGCTGCAAGGTAAAAATTGCCCCATCTTCTATGCATGATGTTACCATGAAGAGTTACATCACCGTTTTACATGGAGGAACTTGCTGCCCTCCAGTTTTACATGCAAGGGCGCAGCTCCACATGAGGCCAAAGCAGGAGTCTCTTAACCTGACAAAAAAAGTACTGCTATACAGAAATTTAATCGCATGTTAGAACATTATAGTTAGCTGTAGATGATCTTATCGCCCAGATTTGCCATGAGCATGTGTGCAATAGGTACCTAATAGTGCATGTTTTACAAATTTTATTTTGGTAGGCTAACATCTCTTTTACACCATGCATGTCAGCGGTCCTTATCAGTGCATTGCCAACACCTCCCAACGAACCTGCATGGCCACCACTCCCAAACGTGGGACAATGTGTTGCTTTGGTTGGGCCCCACTAGCATCGATGGGCTACTCCTGCCTTGTGGTGGCAGATATGCCCGTGCCTCCTCTCCCGCTCTTGCCTATATAAGGATGTGTCATGCTAGCCATTCCTTCACCACCCTCCTCCCATTGTTTGCAAGTGGCCTTGTCATATCTCATATAGTTCATCCCTGTAGTACCTCGCGGTGTTGCTTCTCCCATTTATTACGTTAAAACCACCAAAGACAAGTGTACTGCTGATTGCCATTTGTCGCAAGCGATACTAATGGAGTGACAATGACATATTGCATACGAAGCCCTGCATAGTAGGTTTGTGCTCCGAACCGGACCTAATGAAAGATATTGTAAAATAGGTGCTTCCTTATGGATGGCCTCGAGAGGCTCGAGGAAGGTTTGCATTTGGGCTAAAATAGGTGCTTCCTTATGGATGCCTTGAGAGGCTCGAGGAAGGTTTGCATTTGGGCTAACTTGGTTAACATGTGCATATGATCCTAGAAGCGATTTCGTGCACTTACATCTGTGATTCTAACTTGTTCGGGAGAAAGGGTTACATTTGACCTAACTTGCTTAACATGTGCATATGAACCTAACAGTCTACATTTGAGCTAACTTGATTGCGAGGAAGGCCTACGTTTGGGCTAACTTGGTTAACGTGTGGGTATGAACCTAACAGTTCACGTTTACTCTAACTTAGTTAGGAGGAAGGCCTACCTTTGCGCTAACTTGTTTAACATGTGCCCATAAACCTAACAGTTTACCTTTGAACTAACTTGATTAGGAGTAAGGTTTGCATGTGATATGACATAGCAGTTCATATGTGAGCTAACTTATTTAGGAGCAACAATTTCATTTGAGCTACCTTGGTTGGCATGCCAATACGAACCTATCAGACACGCCTTTGTGCGCTCACACTGTTTCCCTTCCTGTTTCTTCCTTTTCCTTTCGTTCACATCTCTCCTTCCGTCTACTAACTTTTCCTTTGTCCTCTTGGTCATCATTTCTCTACATGATTTTTTTAGCTTCCAAACGTGTACAGGACCGCATTGATGGCACATGGAAGGTGCTTCCTCTAGCCGTCCAAGGAAGAGGGTGCGGGGGAACGGTGCAGCTTCACTCCAAGGTGTCACTATATACTCCTCTTTTTATCGTTTGGTATACCTGTGTGATGCCCATGGACGTGTATTTTTACCTATTATAAGGGTGGTGTTTTGTCTTCTTTTTAGCGTTTACCATTCCCTCTTCGATTATGTTGTTCCCATATCTAATTAGGCACTCATCCCGTGTCTTCCCTTTATTGCTTTTGGCCTGTAGCTGTAGCTATAGGTGAGGGTACAGTACGTGAGAGGCAACAACGTCGGAAATCCAAAAGGCAGCTAAAGAAACAAGGTTGGTTGTGTACCTTCTCGTTTGTATGGGGGGGTGCGCGCGCGTGTTGCTTTCCCTTTGTTAACATGCAGATTTTGATTTCAATCGCAGGAAATTGTGGTGAGGCTCACGAAAAAACAGGTGATACTATGTCCTGCCTAATGACGCTCGCTTCCATCAGAAAATGGATTCGTGAGCCCGTCTAAAGACGTGCCTTTTGTAGATTGCCTTTCCACCGAAACTTCATATTACGGGCCTCCAGCACACCAGTGTCAACATTGTGGTGCACAGTTTTGGTACCAAGAACGTGTTAAAAGGTCATATCCAGGTGACGCAGGCGCTAATCGATTCCACCTTTGCTGTAAGGGAGGGAAGGTCAGTTTGCCGTTTCAAAAAGACCCTCCTCCCTTCCTAGATGGCCTGCTGAATCCAAATGGTGGTGCTCTTTCCAAATATTTTATTAAATCTATTCGTTCCTATAATTCTATGTTTGCATTCACATCCCTTGGTGCTAAGATTGACACAGCTGTGAACAAGGGGCCTGGTCCATACGTTTTTAAGATCAATGGACAGGTGCACCACAGAATCGGATCTTTGCTGCCGGATGAGGGTGCAGCCCCAGTTTATGCACAGCTCTATATTTTTGACACTGAAAACGAAGTTCAAAATCGAATATCGATTTTTGATAAGCATAAGGAATCTGACGATGGTAATCAGGTTGACAAACAGATAGTTGAGGGATTAGTACGAACATTTGATGAATCAAATGAGCTGGTTAAATCATTTAGGGCAGCTAGGGACCTACTGGTGCAGAGTCGTTGCCAACCTTTACGCCTTAGGCTTCTACACGATAGGTCCAAGAACATGCCCCAGTATAGTGCACCGGCAGGGTCCGAGATAGCTGGTTTGATAGTCGGGGACTTCTCTGAGGAAAAGAAGAGTCCAGATATAATCATTCAGGAGAGGGGTGGTGGCCTTAAACGGATTAGTAACCTACATGCCAACTATATGTCCTTACAATACCCGATTTTGTTCCCTTATGGAGACCAAGGTTTCAAAATAGGAATTAAGTACAATAGGTCAGCAACCTTGAAGGTTGGAGTTAGAGGTGACGTCACAATGCTTGAGTACTATGCTTACAGGTTACAACAACGCAGATGCGAGGCAACCACATTGATACGTGGTGACCGATTATTCCAGCAATATATTGTTGATGCTTTCGCATCCGTAGAGGAGAATAGGCTTAGATTTATAGTTGCAAATAATAAAAACCTAAGATCCGAGGTGTACAAGGGGCTCCAGGATGCGCTTCGCAAGGGTGATGTTGATGGTAATGCCATTGGTAAGAAGGTTATTTTGCCTGCTAGCTTTACAGGGAGCAAACGGTATATGGTTCAGAATTATCAAGATGCAATGGCTATTTGCCGATCATATGGACCCCCAGATATGTTTATTACTTTCACGTGTAATCCAAAGTGGCAAGAAATAGCTGATGCCCTTACATTTGTTCCAGGGCAAAGACCTGATGCTAGACCTGATATAGTTAGTCGAGTTTTTAAGCTAAAGGTGGACGAGCTTGTTTCTGGGTTGAAGAAAGGGACTTATTTTGGGAAGGCCCGTGCAGGTATGGAAGCAATTCTCACCCCCTTGCATTTGTTGCTTATTTGGGCACAACAAATTCACCAGAGTTAGCCGTTGGGTACCTTGTTCATCTATGTTTTAGCCCCATGTATTATAATAATGTGCAATTGAATGGCTTATTTGGCTACCCGCCAACTTTCTAATCTGAGTAGTGTTTTTTTTTTGTTTTGATACTCTATACCATTGAGTTTCAAAAGCGTGGACTGCCCCTAACGTTCATATTCAGTTTGGCTTGAAGGTAACACTAAAGACCCTCGCCCTTCTTTTTTATTGACTCAATAATATGTCGAGATACCGGATAAATCATCGACCCACTAGGCTATAGTCTTGTCGATGAATTCATGATGCATGGCCCTTGTGGTCGGTGAACGTAATTGCCCGTGCATGCAAAATAACAAGTGCTCAAAGTTCTTTCCAAAGGGCAATGAGGTAAACACGATTGTTGGTGAGGATGGCTTTGTGCAGTACATGCGACGTCCTGACACTGGGCACTTTGTTGAGCGATATGGTGTTAAGCTTGATAACAAATGGGTTGTCCTGCATAACATGACATTGTTAAAAGATTTAGAGCACACATAAATATTGAGTGGTGCAATAAAACACATCTTATCAAGTATCTATTTAAATATATTACAAAAGGCCCGGACCGTGCTAGGGCCGTCATTGAAACGTGTGCATCGGACGGTGCTGGGACCAGTTCACAGGTTGAGGTCGGTAGTAGCAGCCTTGGTGCCCAGCCAAAGAGATTCAGAGGCGTGGTGAGGATGTCGATGAGGTCCGTGAGTACATTGATTGTCGGTATCTATCTTCCCACGGCTACCGGCTACTGTTTGAATTTGATATTCACTATAGAACCCCTCGCAGTGGAGAGAGGTTGGTGTGCATCTCCCTTTCATGAATAACGTTGTGTACCAAACTAGCCAATCCTTGTCGATATTGTAGATAACCATCGTTACATGCGCATAACATCGACCGAATGGTTTTTCGCTAATAGGAAGTTCCCAAGCGCCGAGAACTAACTTATATAGAATTCCCAACAAAGTGGGTTTGGAATAAGAAGTACAAGGAATGGCGCCAGCGCATAAGGGGCCCACAAAATTGGTAGGGCTATCTATATTAATCCGAAAGTTGTGGTGAGCTTTATTACCTCCGTATGCTCCTCAACGTTGCTAAGGGTGCTACGCCGTATGAAGACCTTGAACTATTGGTGGTGTTGTATGTCCAACGTTTAAGGATGCGTGCACAAAGCTATGGGTCTTCTTGGCGATGATAGTGAGTGGCATGAGGCCCTTAGGGAAGCAGCTATGTGGGGATCATCTGCTCAGATGCGGCAGCTACTTGTTACTATTGTGCTTTTTTGCTCTGTTTGTGACGCATCCTCCCTCTTCCATGACTTCTACCAATTTTTTACTGACGATATACTTTATAACATCAGAAAGATGGTGCAGAGGCCTTCCTATAAAGTTCCAGAGGACCATCTTAAAAATTATGTTTTGCTTGAACTCGATAGCTTGTTTGTGAAAAATGGTGGTTTAATGAAGGACTATGGTTTGCCGGAGCCTGACCGAAGCATACGTAACAAAATTAAGAACAGGTTGCTAGCTGATGAACTAGCCTATGATTGCGAGGACCTCATGCGTGCCCATGCCACCCTCGTTAGCCAGTTGACTGTTGAACAGAAAAATGTCTATGAGGTTGTCACACGGTCAAAATCTATGATAAATTAGGACAATGTTTTTTGTGTATGGATGTGGTGGAGATCGGCAAGACATTCCTTTGAATGCAATTATTTCACGCTGCGATCCGAGAACCTTATCGTCCTTTTTGTGGCCTCATCTCGAGTTGCTTCCCTATTACTACGGGCGGTCGATCGCACATTCTCGGTTTAAAATTCCTATAGTCATTGATGAGTCTTCCATGTGTAGTATTAGCGGGGAACTTTTCTTGCCGATTTAATAGTTCATAGTTCATTAATCATTTGGGATGAGGCACCTATGACCCACCGACATTGCTTTGAATCTTTAGACCGTAGTATGCGTGACATTCTTGGGGAGGCGACCCTTCATGTTTTAATAGGTTGTTTGGTGGGAAGACCGTGGTGCTTGGTGGAGATTTCGCCAAGTACTCCCCGTGGTCGAGGGTGGTGCAGATTAGACACCATTGATGCATCTATAACTAATTCTTATCTGTGGAATCATATTAAGATTTTGAGGCTAACAATCAATATGCGCTTACTTGGGATGACCCGCAATGGCTTGCCCACCGATCGTGTGAAAGCATTTAATGATTGGGTGTTGAGTATTGGGGATGGCAATCGCTACGGGTAGTACTCATACCGATGATGGAGACTCGAGTTGGTTGAGATACCTCATGACATCTTAGTTCCAAAACTTGGCTCCCCTATTGATAATATCATAAGATCTACCTATCCCAACTTAGAAACATCCTTCTCGCACCTGGACTACCTAAGGGAACGGGCTATCATTGCTCCAAAAATGACACCATTGATGAGATTAATAGCCGCGTGCTTTCTTTGATTCGAGGACATGAAAAAGTATACCTCGCTTTACGATTCATTGGTTGAAACCTCGAAGTACAATGGTAACTCGGACATACTTTACCCCGTTGAGTTTCTAAACTCACTCTGAGATCAAAGGCATCCCTTCTCATAAACTCATTCTTAAGGTTGGTTCACCTGTAATGTTGTTGCGTAATTTAAACCAAAGTTTGGACTATGCAATGGTACACGACTTATAGTAACACAGTTAGGAGACCGTGTATTGAGGCTCGGATAATAACCTGGATCTAACATTGGCGACAAAGTTCTCCTTCCTCGAATTGCCTTGCACGTGTCAAGCACGAAATGGCCATTTGTTCTTAGCGAGACGCCAATTTCGAGAAGATTGTGCTATGCAATGACTATAAATAAGAGCCAAGGACAAACTTTGCATAATGTTGGCTTATACTTGCCCCGCCAGCTTTTTTTTCTCATGGCCGATTGTATGTTGCTATATCACGTGTTACTTCAAGAGATGGTCTAAGTGTTTTGATTGGACGACGATACAGATCGGTCTCCAACCTCACCGATAACATTGTTTACAAAGAGGTGCTTCGGGCCCTCTGGTAAGTGTTTCTTGGGTTATATAGCCTTTGCCTGCATCTTTCCAGCCTATGGTCTCCTAACTTACCTACTTTATGGTGCTATGTTTAACACGCTTCCTTTTCTTCTGTTGATGCCCCAACACCAGATGGAGTACACCTTGGTATCACAGATAAATCCATCAAGGCACAATTGGACCATCAAGGTTAGAGTTGCTAGGATGTGGAAGGTATCTTGGAATCCTAAGGCAGCGGGTGTATGGCGGCATGGAACTTCTTCTGGTTGATGAAGAGGTATGTCCCTTTCTACCTACTCATATACGCGGTTTCCCTGAGATATGTCTGTGCAGTTAATCTAAGGCTCTCTACATCAGGGTGTGGGTATTGCAGCTTGCATCGGGCATAAAGACCTGGGAAAATTTGCTGATTCTTTAGTGGAAGGCCGCGTCAGTATATGATAAAAAATTCAAGTTAAAGGCAGACAGCAAGAAAGTACAACCCCGTGCCAAACCCACACACAATCTATTTTACACCGTGGACTTCAGAGAGGAGATATCTACGGCGCTGGCCGCTCAGCTTCCTCTCCATAGTTTTAATTTTGTGGACTTTGAGGCCTTAGACCGCAAGCGGAGGAGGAACGAACATGGCCTAGCAGGTAAGTACTACCCTTGCCTTGCCTGTTAAGGCTCCTTTTCTTGTCTTTCCGGGTTAGCTTATCAGGTGATGCGCTGTTTGGATTTCCATCAGATATTATTGGACAGCTTACAGTCATTCATCCTGTGGTGCGATCTAGCAGTCTAAATGGTGTGGCCGTGCGGAGGGTGCTGGAGCTACGTGATCTAAGGTTGATTCCTAAGCACTTTATGGTCTTCCTGGATTAGCATTAATTTGTTGTGACTCTTTTTTAGCGATCGTGTCATGCAAATTACTTTGTGGGGCCACCATGCAACCTCTTTTGAGGACCAGTTTCTTATTGAAACCATTGATAAAGATGAGCCCGTTGTGATTGTTTTTGCTGGGTTGCAAGTTAAGCAATACATAGGTGTGTGTTGTTTATTGTATACTTTCTATATATGATTTGTGTAACATTTAGTTGATGTTATAACCTCTCCAACACATTGTCAATGTAGGCTCCACAACATGTGTGAGCGGTGATGCCACCAGATGGTACATGAACATTGACCTTCCGAGATGAACGCTTTTTCGTGCTAGGTAATATGATGCTTCTCCTGATCGCCTTTGCCAATTTGTAGGATGCCTAAATGGTTGTTGGTCTTGTCCTCGGCCATGTGGGAGAGGATCCGAGGTCGTGTTCTCGCCAGCGATGATGATGCGGACGCCGGTGTTGCTTGATGATGCAAGCGCCAATAGGAAAACTGTTGCAGCCCTCCTAACATTGGATCCCCATGACATCAATGTAATCGCCTCCTTCATAGCGATTCCCTATATCCGATGCTCGGATCAAAGTTGCCAAAATTTGTTCTCGCCCTTCCATGTAGGGTGTTCGTTTTATTCGTGATGCAACCATAAGAGAAATAGACGTTTGAATGGTTGGTGGTATAAAGGTTGCGAGATATGCCGTCGGGGATCAAGGCTACATTTGATGGCTTCGAATGTACAAACTGTGATGAGGATAAACCAGTGGTTATTCCCAGGTAATTCTTGCTTGGAACGGTAATGTCCCTTTAAATCAAACAAATTGTCTCAGCTTGTTCCTAATGGGTCTTCTTTTTTCCCACCCAAGCTATAAGCTGAATGCGATCGTCGAGGATCCAAGCGGCCAGGTGTGAAAATATTTCTCTTGAGGAGTAGTGAAACAGTTGTTCGGTGGATCGCCGTTGAACTTGTTGAAGAAAGCTCATCCAATCAGATTTTTGTTGCTCGCACCCCTTGGCGGCCTTGTTGGTCGAAGGTATGTGTTCCGTGTGGTTATAAGTGAGCAAACCTTTAGAACCGGGGCAGCTCTGCTTCCAAGCTAGGAGGGTGTTTCTGATCCAACGTCTGCTGAGGCTCGTGGTCCTCCCACAGGCGTCCGCCGCATGATCCTAGGGATCCCAAAGCTATGAACATGATTGGACCCTCAAACGTTGCCTCTACAAAAGACCGCCCAACACAAGGTCTTGCTATTTCTCAAGTTCCTAGTGATCGTAAGGTAGCTCAACTCCACCCGATCCTGGCGTGATGAGTGGGTGGTACCAAGACCTCATCCATCAAGGGAAGGTTGTACCCTCTGCTGTCCATGAGGACCATGGGTACGTACTTTAAATCAACTAAGTGATTGAAATTATTTGTCGTGACCGCCTAGTGTGCTCGCTTGCCCTAGCAAATTGATTTAGAATCTATTACATTAGTTTACGCCAACATTGATCGTTATCTCTCCTTGTGTTCACCTCCCCGTGGAGAAGGTCCAAAGTGTATGGTGATTTGCTTATATGTGTGTATATTTTTCAAAGACTGTTCTAGGCAAGAGACCAAGGTGCGCTTTCGCAAGGAGCTATTCTCTCGCAAAGAAAGGCGGACCAAGGTACCTTCTTTCTTATTACACTATTTCATTGTTTGGTTCCATCGGTTGGGTGACAAAATATTTCTAACTTGGTAAGTGACGAGTAAGCCTACGTCTGGCGCTCAAAGATGAATAATATATCGCGCTACGGCTTCATCCAAAGGCAGCTTAGTGAAAAGTGGACCGGCGTGCCATGGGTTTTGCCTGTGAGCACTTGTGTTAGCCTCTAGAGGTCCTTTGGCTCATGTATCCATTAGCCCGTTATGCTACTTTAGTAGATAAGCATCTTTGTGATTTTATCGTAGATGTAGGGTCTACGCCTCATTTGTCTCCCCTGTTATAGTGGGTTAGTAGTGTGTTGGCGGTGACCATTGATCTTGAATCAAGAATAATTTGTACCCCTCCTTGTTTGTTATCGTTTGCGTGTGTAATATTGGCTCAACTCGATTAGAGTGCTTTGTCACTTTTTCCTTTCATGGCCCCATATCCAAAGTGCTTTGGACACTAGTTTGGATATCTATGTCATGCCCTGCACTCCTGTGTTGCCTCCGTGTGCTACCAAGTTCTCCTGTGTTGCCTCCCCTGTGCTAACAAGTTCCGTGAACCTTGTACTCCTAGGTTGCCTATAGGCTGTTTGGAGGCCTATACAAAATGAAACACAAGACTGTTCTCCCATGGAGATTATGGAAATCTGAATGATAGAGTTGGATCATAGGCACTCACTTGATTGCTTTGTTGCTTTTACCATTCAAAAGTCTTCACGAACCAATTGTGCCAACCTTAGATCTTGGTCGGGTTCCTACGTAAATTCACTCGGTAGATTTTGAAAATTCTCATTGCACAAATAAATGAACTTAGTTATTTTGCGTGAAAGATTTTTTTTTTATGCGTGTTTTGATATGGAGAGATTAGCTTAAACAAAGACAATGCAGCTCCAATTTGTTATGTTTAGGAAGCAACCCCGATTTCTAAGAACTAGAGTAGGGAAGTGGTGAGATCTTGAACATCTTGAACAACCGGCATACTATATTTTTGTCATCCGAAAAAATATGCTTGGTAGCTTATGGAGTGTTTTAAAATTTAAACAATTTAAGAGGTGACTTTGGATACGTGCATCTTGTATAGAAACTAAAGGTCTGTTCGAACTATGATGAATCATGTTGCATGAGCACCGCTTTTGCTACGGACTCCAAGCACAACACTCAAAAGGTTGTCACAAAACTACAATCAATTTTGAGGTCTGGTTCTGTTTTGTAACTTTTAAGTATATGAGATGAAGAAAATCATATTCATATGATAAAAGTGCACAATTGAAGGAAATTTAAGGATACTTGCACTCAAGAGAAAATAATCTGGAAACGCTTTTGTCATCGAAGAAACCATATACTTTTAGTGAAGATAATTCAGATTTGGATTGTGGCTTGTACGTTCACAAGGTAGGTATTTGAAGAATGATTTCTACACCCAACACATGGACTTGTCCACTTGACGATTGCAAGAAACGAGAAGAAGTTATTGAAAGAGGGATTGGTTACATTAACATGCATGATTGGGCACATTGCATATTAATGTAAATTTGTGATATCCTTATCTTGACCAAGACTTTAATATACTAGTGGAATGATAGCGCGAATCCAGCTGCTACTGCTGTATGCAATAAGTTTGAGTACCTATGCGGTTAGTATATTTCTAGGAGTACCATGGAAAACTTAGTTAGATGAATCTGTAGCAAAAGCTCATCCTGTAAGATGCTATCATAATTGATATAAATATATGTATATATCCGGGGAGCACAATTGACATTGCTTATGAAAAGAGCACTATCGGCTTGTATTCTGAGTTTTCATAGCGTTTGGATTGGAGTGCAGATGGCTTCAACACCGCAACACATACACATATGGTGCAACATAAGCATGCTTTCAAGAAAGCCAAAGAAGAACTAGATGAATCGCGTCTTTTTCTTGTTTTGGAAAAACGGCAGGAGCTCTGCCCATCAATTAAGTAGAAGCAAAAACAAGAGGTTTAAGTACAGAGAAAGAAGCAGTTGAAGGTTAGGGGAAAGAAAACACAAAGGGCGCTCCACAAAAACGCCTAACCCTTGAGACTGAAAATTACCCCCAAAAGCCCTCCTCCTCTCCGCTATGTCGTCTTTTACTCTTATGCTACTGCATAGCCGACTCAAAGGCGCTATCGAAAATCCTACGGTTCCGCTCTTTCCAGATGTTCCAGGCTGTATATATCACCAAGCCGTTGAACCGCTTCCTCTCCTCCTTTGGCACTCTAGCTGTGGTCCTCTCCCACCAAGCACTGAAGTGTGGAGGTTCCTCCCCTCCCTGGATAAGCTGGGGGTCAATGTGCTCCCATTGGAGTACTCCAAACAGTTCCGGCGAAGGGGCAAAGAAAGGATAGATGCAAGCAAGTCTCTAGGGGGCCGTTGCAAAGCACACAATGTTCACGGTGCGGCCATCCCCTTTGCTGCAGTTTTTCGCCGTTAGCAATTTTCCTTGCACCAATATCCACATGAAGACTTTACATTTATTCTGAGCCTCCGCTTTCCAAATTGCCACACTATTGACGAGCGTGTACGACCCCTAAATCGAACTGTAGGCTGACCGGCGAGGAGCGATAAATGTCATCGGTCCAAATCAGCCAAGTAATGGAGTCCTCTACATCCTGCTGTAGTTCGATTGCCTGCACTCGCAACCAAAGGGAGACGAATTCTTCCAGCTGTTCCGCCGTGTTTATCCATCCACTTAGATGGTTGGTCCGGTGGCATTGTGGAGCTCTTGTTGTATGCTGACCGGTTCTTCCTCTTCGTTAGGTCTAGACAATTCAGACATATGTATTTACAGGGTATGTGGTGCAGTGGGCATGGCCTCGCCAAGTAACGTTCCAATGCGCGCCGGCCCCTAGCATGGTTGCAAGAATGGTTTTGCATGCATGTTGCAAGAATGGCTATTTAATGGACTCGGGGTTCCTCTTCTAGGATAGGTCATCGCCATCATAAATGACATCTGGCATCCTAGACAACCTATACCATATCATAAATGCGAAAAGAGATTCAAGGACCACCTTCCTTTGCGCGCTCTTGCATGGTCACCTGCATGTTGCATTGTAAATTCTTATTGTGCGTAGTAAAGTTCTTTCTCTCGGCGGTGTAAATTTATCGCATGCATAGATGTGACAAGAGATTCATGGTCCGAACATCGTCCTTTTCACGCGCTCTCTCAAAGTAAATTCGCCGGTTGTGCATAGTAAATTTATTTCATGCCATAGATGTGTCAAGGGATTCATGGGTCATGCATCTGCACTAGCATCAGCTTTGGATGGGTCCAAGGGTGCACGTTCGTCATGGTGTGGATGGATGCGTGTTCCGTGCAAAATGTTGCCGATGGACAAGCTGCACTCGTGCCTGACCATTTTGCAAAGCCAAGACGCATTCCAAGGAAGGAACTGGGTTAACAAAGTGCGGCATTTATTCAGTAGCCCATCCTTGTCATGTGTGTAGCTCACCGCCAGCATTACTCCACTGCGTGAGCTTGGCTATTTATATGGCATGGCTATTTATATGGCACGTTCCATGCGTAGGGCTGCACTGCGCAGATCCAAAAAGAGCATAGGTCGAGTCGAGAATTGAGCATTCCAAATTTATTGTTGCAATAGGTTCTTGGTATAGCTAGGGAAAACCAGGTGTGCCAACCTTAGATCTTGGTCGGGTTCCTACCAGTAAATTCACTCGGTAGATTTGGAAAATTCTCATTTTGCACAAATAAATGAACTTAGTTATTTGCGTGAAAGATTTTTTTAAAATCAGCAATTCAGTGACAACATATTTGGCGACAAGCCACCACGTCCCAACCTTAGTATTAGCAGCGCATGGGAAAACTTAATATCCCATTCCTTGATTGCATTAAGTAGAAAGTAAGACAGGCACACATCGTTTGCATGCAAAAAGGCCGAGCATATGGATAGCATGCTAGCGGTGCATGACTCATACAATATAGTAGGCCGGTCCCTACCTAAATATATTCTGAGACCTAGGTTGACATGAAGCCACACAGCTAAATGAAATAGTAGCCTCTCCGTTTTGTTCCTCATATGTAGGCTCCTAGGACAATGTATCTAGCTCAAAAGAATGGTGCACGCCTCGGGCGACTCTTACGTGTGTTCCTCGACGTCGCCGCCACCTTATGGAGTGAGCGACTAGATTGAGCGCCATCCTCCGACTTGAATGGCCGCCGTTGGGCCAGCATCATGTGTCATGCCGATGTGATCCTTTCCTATGTAACAATTACTCAATGAAATGGTTACCAAGTTCAGGACCTTAGTTGTCTCATGTGACTAAAAAACAACCTACATACTTTGCACCCAATGGAACAAAACTTGTATGGGCTTTTTAGCCTCTGCTTATGTGCAACACAGAGGTTCTCTTGCTTGGACCACGCGAGTAGAATCTATCGCTGAGCCATTTTTTAAGGTAAACCACCATAGCCCCATTACAGACGTATTGTTGCACCCCGCCACATCAACAAG
Source organism: Miscanthus lutarioriparius (assembly GCA_904845875.1). NCBI lineage: Eukaryota > Viridiplantae > Streptophyta > Magnoliopsida > Poales > Poaceae > Miscanthus > Miscanthus lutarioriparius. Next base: position 14,015 of record CAJGYO010000696.1, read on the forward strand.
GCTCAACACATCTCGTGATGCTGCATACCACATCTCTGGTTGCCTTCTTCAAAGACTGCAAGATATCTTTGAGTGCTTATTCAATTAAATGTTACCTATATAGGGGTGACTACATCATGGATTCTAGAAACTCAGAGGGTCGGTGGGATGCATGGTGGGATACATGGTGCGCTTTCGGCATTGTGCACAGAGCTTCTTCTCAGAGGTCTAGACAATTCGGACATATGTATTTACATGGTATGTGGTGCAATGGGCATGGCTCGCCAAGTAACGTTGCAATGCGCCGCCCCTAGCATGGTTGCAAGAATGGTTTGCAATGCATGTTGCAAGAATGGCTATTTAATGGACTCGGGGTTCCTCTTCTAGGATAGGTCAACGCCATCATAAATGACACCGGCATCCTAGACAACCTATACCATATCATAAATGCGAAAAAGAGATTCAAGGACCACCTTCCTTTGCGCTCTTGCATGGTCACCGCATCTTTGCATTGTAAATTTTTATTGTGCGTAGTAAAGTTCTTTTCTGGCAAAGTGTAAATTTACTCCATGCATAGATGTGACAAGAGATTCATGGTTCCGAACATCGCCCTTCACGCCTCTCTCACGGTAAATTCTGGTTGTGCATAGTAAATTTATTTCATGCCATAGATGTGTCAAAGGATTCATGGGTCATGCATACGCACTAGCATCAGCTTTGGATGGGTCCAGGGTGCACGTTCTGTCATGGTGTGGATGGATCGTGTTCCCGTGCAAAAATGTTGCCGATGGACAAGCTGCGCACTCGTGTGCACTGACCATTTTCCGAGCCAATGACGCATTCCAAGGAAGGGCTGGGTTAACGGTGCAAGATTTATTCAGTAGCCCATCCTTGTCATGTGTGTAGCTCACCGCCAGCATTACTCCACTGCGCAAGAGCTTGGCTATTTATATGGCATGGCTATTTATATGGCACGTTCCATGCGTAGGGGCTGCACCGGCGATCCACAAAGCGAGCATAGGTCGAGTCGAGAATTGAGCATTCCAAATTTATTGTTGCAATAGGTTCTTGGTATAGCTAGGAAAACCAGTGTGCCAACCTTAGATCTTGGTCGGGTTCCTCTAGTAAATTCACTCGGTAGATTTGGAAAATTCTCATTGCACAAATAAATGAACTTAGTTATTTGCGTGAAAGATTTTTTTAAAATCAGCAATTCGGTGACAACATATTTGGCGACAAGCCACCACGTCCCAACCTTAGTATTAGCGGCAAGCATGGGAAAACTTAATATCCCATTCCTTGATTGCATTCAGTAGAAAGTAAGGCAGAGGCACACATCGTTTGCATGCAAAAAAAGGCCGAGCATATGGATAGCATGCCGGTGGTGCATGACTCATACAATATAGTAGGCGGTCCCTACCTAAATATATTCTGAGACCTAGGTTGACATGAAGCCACACGGCTAAATGAAATAGTAGCCTCTCCGTTTTGTTCCTCATATGTAGGCTCCTAGGACAATGTATCTAGCTCAAAAGAATGGTGCACGCCTCGGGCGACTCTTACGTGTGTTCCTCGGCGTCACGCCACCTTATGGAGTGAGCGACTAGATTGAGCGCCATCCTCCGGCTTGAATGGCCGCTTCGTTGGGCAAGCATCATGTGTCATGCCGGATGTGATCCTTTCCTATGTAACAATTACTCAATGAAATGGTTACCAAGTTCAGCACCTTAGTTGTCTCATGTGACGAAAAAAACAACCTACATACTTTGCACCCAATGGAACAAAACTTGTATGGGCTCTTTAGCCTCATTTGCGTGCAACACAGAGAGGTTCTCTTGCTTGGACCCACGTGAGTAGAATCTATCGCCAGCCATTTTTAAGGTAAACCACCATAGCCACATTACAGACGTATTGTTGCACCCGGCCACATCAACAAGTGGCTCAACACATCTCGTACGCTGCATACCACATCTCTGGTTGCCTTCTTCACCACCTGCAAGATATGCTGAGTGCTTATTCAATTAAATGTTACCTATATAGGGGTGACTACACTGGGCGGATTCTAGAACCTGTAGGGTCCGGTGGGATGCATGGTGGGATACATGGTCTGCTCGGCATTGTGCACACAGAGCTTCTTGCTGTAGGTCTAGACAATTCAGACATATGTATTTACAGGGTATGTGGTGCAGTGGGCATGGCCTGCCAAGTAACGTTGCAATGCGCTCGGCCCCTAGCATGGTTGCAAGAATGGTTTGCACTGCGGTTGCAAGAATGGCTATTTAATGGACTCGGGGTTCCTCTTCTAGGATAGGTCATCGCCATCATAAATGACATGGCATCCTAGACAACCTATACCATATCATAAATGCGAAAAGAGATTCAAGGACCACCTTCCTTTGCGCTCTTGCATGGTCACCGTGCATCTTCGCATTGTAAATTTTATTGTGCGTAGTAAAGTTCTTTCCTGGCAGTGTAAATTTACTCCATGCATAGATGTGACAAGAGATTCAGGGTCTGAACATCGTCCTTTCGCTGCCTCTCACGGTAAATTCTGGTTGTGCATAGTAAATTTATTTCATGCCATAGATGTGTCAAGGGATTCATGGGTCATGCATCTGCACTAGCATCAGCTTTGGATGGGTCCAAGGGTGCACGTTCTGTCATGGTGTGGATGGATGCGTGTTCCCGTGCAAAAATGTTGCCAGTGGACAAGCTGCAGCTCGTGTGCATGACCATTTTGCGAGCAATGCCAGACGCATTCCAAGGAAGGAACCGGGTTAATGAGTGCGGCATTTATTCAGGTAGCCCATCCTTGTCATGTGTAGCTCCCTGGGCATTACTCCACTGCAGCAAGAGCTTGGCTATTTATATGGCATGGCTATTTATATGGCAAGTTCCATGCGTAGGGGCTGCACCGGCGGATCCACAAAGAGGCATAGGTCGAGTCGTGAAGTGAGCATTCCAAATTTATTGTTGCAATAGGTTCCTGGTATAGCTAGGGAGACAACGTTCACCCATCCACGTTCGAGCAAAGGTGGTCCAACCGAATAGGATCATGCATCGTCAACTAATTAATGCTATATTTAATAGCTTATTAATGTTATTTTAGCAGCCTTAATGTTATATTTAATAGTCTACTAATGTTATTTGTAGCAAATTTTATTTTATTTTGTCCTTTCTCATACTTTGGCATGTGTCGGTGTGAATTCTTATCTCGCATAGATATAATTATATATTGTTTCCGCCACTTGTATTACGGAAATGCATATCAAATTCTACATATATTTGTTTTATTTTAAATAAAAAAAATCTTTCTGGCCTATGTATGCACCAGTTGATTCTATATATATCCAAGACAATAACTTGTCGTTCATCTAGCAGAACATGGATAAAGGTAAGAGCGTCATCATCAACGTGGACAAGGGTAAGAGTGTCAAATCAACGAAGGAGCTCCGCCACTTCCTCTCGATCGTTTCGATGGTCGTGACCCGCCACTTCCTCTCGATGGTTTCGATGGTCGTGTCCCTTGTCGGCGCTTCCGTTGGCTAATTTGCATGCCAATGTCCCCGTGCCACCACTTCCCTCCCGTACTTTGGATGCCCATGTCCCCCGCCACCGCTTGCTGTTGGCTAATTTTCATGCCCATGTCCCCGTGCCACCACTTCCTCCGGTTCTTTAGATGGCCATGTCCCCGTGCCCCCACTCCCGTTCATTTGCTTTGCACTTCTGCCGCAGTATTATTTTATTTAGTTGTTTTGGCATGGAGCACGATGGTATTGGGTTATCATGCACAGTCATTCATTGACACTATTTGGTCCATCTTTGCTTCTATTTGTGCACTTTGCTTATCATGCGTATGAGTTACAAAGATAGTAGCTACTCATTGGGTCCACCTATATATACACACGAGATACTCTAGATCCTTATATTTCATCCCTTTGTTGTAGGTTCCGGTTGTACTTGATATATCACGCAAGAGCATGTTAAGACAGATTCTTCCCAAGATAGGCGCGATTATTCGCACCGAGGGAGCAGTGAAGTTGGATAACAAGAAAACGCTGGCGTGGCTGAGCATTGAGATTCGCTCCAAAGCTGGCAGCAAGGGCCTGCCAGAAGTTCAGACTTTCGAGAGTGTCCTTTCACGAGCTTATATGAGGCGCGAAGAAAGTGTTCTTTGAGCAAGCAATCTGCTATTTTATAGGAAGGATGAATATTTGCATTAATGATCTGACTTATTCTGCTTTCAAGGAAACGTATAAGCAGCTGGACCACTTCATGTCTTGGTCCCAGCTTGTTGAGACTAAGTATGATACGCTGCGCATCCAAACGGACAACCTATTCAAGTCTCGTAAGGAGCTTTTGGACCGCCTTGGATCCATCTCGCTCAAGCTATAGTGATATCCTTTCTTCAATGACTCCTCTTACGTCCATCGGTGCAGAGCAGTTTTTGGACTGCACCCACAGTATATACAACTTGTTGAACAGCTATTCAGCCTTGTCCTGGAGAACATCCCTACATACATCCCTACTGGGAGCTTTTAAAGGTATGCATGCATGCTCCTTGGTTTGTGTTGCTTCACAAGAATTGTTCTGTCATATTTTAAATGGCTCGCTAACTTACTTTTTTCCACTCCCCTGGCAGGATGCAATCACATGAGGGGCCTCTAGGAAATGTTGGCTTTGCACCATGTGCTAGCCTAGCAATCTCCTATGTGTTCATCCACGAACACACCATCCCTAATGATGGCAGCATGTGCAACAACCAATTCAAAGGCTTCCTTCCGTCCATCTGGTCGTGTTTTCCCATATATTGTTACCCATGTTAGGCTACTATGTCGTTTGTACCGTGGGACGCTTATTAAGTACCTTTTATGTGTACCTTTTGTTGCTTTGTATGTACCTTTAGGTGTGTGCAGTCTCATGTATGTATTGTTCGATGTTCCTCTGTGCCCTTAGAATAAATACATGTGGTGTGCCTCTGTGGCGTTGTGTATTTTGTATTGGGTTGAGATCTCTCCCTTCTCCCTCCGGGTTCCTTAGTTTGATAGGTGATCGTAGCATTTTAATTAAGCCAACCAAAGACTGCTTGCTTGTTCTATGGAGGCTCAGAAGCAGCATTCTCTAATTCCAACCAGTTATCTGCTAAAATATTAGATAATAAATACCATTTACTTTTGTTGCAGGATGAAACACAATCAGGACAGTCATAGTTAAAAAATCTTTATGAGGTAATCACTTGGCTTATGTGCCAATAAATACTGCGGCGTAAGAGGTGCATGGCTGAATGACTAACGGGAGGCACCGACAAACTGGTCTGTCTATTCCCACGCATTTAAAACCACACCCTCTCTATCCCATTCGTCTCCACTTAGAACCACCGCCCTGGCCTCACTCAGCTTTCTTGCACATTGCAGGTGAGCTATGCCCGCAGCAGCCGTGCGAACCAGCGCCATGGCATCAGAAGGGAGGGGATGTCCCCAGCAGCGCCTCAGTGGGCGTCCGGCTAGGGGGTCAGCATCCACTGGTCGTCGGCCACAGAAGGCCATGGGCTGGACGGGCGTGCGACAACGGCGTTGGGGTGGGTGGGCTATGGAGATCCGCATACCACGCACTCGATTGAAGTTGTGGATCGGCAGGTTTCAAAATGCCATTCAGGCAGCCCTAGCCTATGATGCGGCCATGGTCTGCTTATACGGTGAGCGCCTGCCAGGAAGGCGCAAGTTCAATCGCCGGTCGGCCGGCATCCCGCAATCTCGACCACGCCCGCATCCACCTCACCATAGCCACCATCAAGGTGATCGCCGCGGACTACGGCCGGAGATGCGTTGCCTTCCTCGCACCGCTTGTGTGCCATCCAATACCGAAACACTGTCGGCACCGCTGTCATCATGGCGATTAATCGCCGAGCCCGATGGTGCTGAAGTGTTTGCCGAGGAGTCTGCTTTTTAGTCGCCTAGGCGATGTCGGCGATGGCTTTGGATATCGATTGTGCCTAGGTATTTTCTCGTGAGTATCTGTTTTAGCTACCTAGAAAATGAATGATTCTTTTCAAGTGGGAACATCCCTTGAATCATGCTTTACTTTTTTAAGAAATAGTTCGTGTTTGCACACCATCGATTCTGTTGTGTCCAAAATGTAATTAGGTGTTTGGGTGTTAGGTCGAATTAATGTATGTGGACACATATTCAAATGCCACAGCTTATAATTTGTGCCATACCATAAATGTATTGGTCACTTAGATTAAAAATATACTAAATTATGGACATATAAAAGTTGCGACGTGTGAAATATGAAAGCTTACGGGTTAGAGGTGGCCTTGTTGATATTTGCTGTTTTGAAAAGAAACGATGATGTCATGATCCTTATCGGCAAGAGGAATTCCCTGTGAATGAATGTCTCCTCATCATTTGAACCTAACAATTGAAACCACTCAGGTTTCAGAAACATTCTGCTAGCTGCATTGGTGTGCATTAATTGCAAATTAACGAGCAGAGGTTATGATTGAAGTACAGAATTAATATAGCAAGGACAAAAACCGGATAGCAAGGACAAAAAACGGATAGCATCATACTACAATACAGATAAATTAATATAGCAAATTCAGAACACAGGATAGAGGTTATGATTGAAGTACAGAATTCACCTAACATAATTGATGAAACTTTGTATTTTGTGCAAGTAAACAAAAAAATGGTAAATGGAGTTTAGTATTATCATGTGGGTTTTGAGCTGGTACATTAGGTTTGATATGGACATATGGTGACACATTGTGCACACTACAGTTTCTATTCTTTCAGCTTAACAGTCGGATGCAGAGGTCAGGACTACATTCAAAATACTGGTTCCTTCATCTAAAAATTGACAGAGCAAAAGGCACCAGAATTTATAAACAACATAGCCTTACCAGAGTTGCTTGGATCTTGACATTTACCTTGGTGTGCAACTCGAGTTGTATTGCCACTACTAGAGTAGTGCACAAGACCATGAGCCCAAAGAAGTCGTTAAAGGACAAACAGTTGGGATGTGCATAATAGGATTGTAAATTGTGACAAAGTTCTGTATGAATTACCTTTGCAAGGTAATTCTTGTCCAAGAAGACATTGCTAGGCTTAACATCTCCATGGTATAGTGGAGGATCACAATAAAAATGAAGGTACTCCTGTAACCAAACATCATAAAAAGTAAAACATAAATTTGAAATATATTTAGTCATGATGGGGAGTATGGTAAATATTGATTCAGCCTTTCACAAGTTGACAAAATTGTAAGAAACAACTAATAAGTCTTGCTTATCACGACATCGACTTCTGCAGAAAGAAAGAAAGAAAGAAACAATCACTGATTTCTGAAACTTACCAAAGCATTAGCAACATCGATGGCAATTCGGACCCTATTTTTCCATGGTAGCGAGATGTTTACTTGGTGCTTTGAAAAGAGCAGAGTGATTTTAAACATACAATTCAACAAATGATGCATCATCAGAAGAATATGAGAATAGAACATGACTTATTACAATGCAGGTGATCTTGAAGGCTTCCATTTTCCATGTATTCATATACCGAAACACGGATCACGTAACAATTGTAACAACCATAATTCGTGGATATCTCAATTTAGTTACAACAGATATTAACCTCTCAAATCTTGTTGAACAAAAACCTTTTAGTCCAACAAGATGCCGGTGATGCAACCGCCCAAGAAATTCCATTTCTTTACAAAATTCATGGTAATTTTGTTTTGGTGAACTCTCAACGCATCTGATAGCAACCACAGATCCATCATTTAGTTGTCCTCTGAATCGTACCATTTTCACCTCCTCCTAACACCGTCTTTGAAGTTCCTTGTTGCTTTCTTCATTTCTGTAATTAAATCTGCAAAATGGTGGAATTGCTCGGAAAACATTTCGGTAGGCAAATAAATTGAACCATAAGGATAAGGTTTTGAATAAATTACATGTGAAGTCCATCATAGTATTTAATATGATGCACTTTGGCAAAAAAAATAAAAATAAATAAATAAATAAAAATCAGACCACATCATTATTATCCATTTTATTGATAGCCTCATGATGATGATCGAAAGGAACTGAGCTTAGCTCGACTTATGGGAGTTCTGTACACCGCCCATCCATGTTCATCCTCCATATCTCGAATTTGGGTGTCTATTTACTTTAAAATTAGAAATCAACTAGCCCATCCTAGGTTATTTTTTTTTTATTTAAGACAATGAGTGGAAGAGGGATACCATGTATACCAACTTGAGATATTGATTTGTCTTGGCCAAGCTTCTCTGGTGTGACCCAAGTTAGAGGAGTGAGCCTGGGACTCTCCCATCCGACCCGGGTTCAAGCCTGGCACCTTCTTATTTCAAAGCCATATAGAGGAGTCTCCTCCCATGGTCGAGTTTTTTTTTATATATATTATTGATCTGATTGTGCACATGGTAGATTTTTTTAATAGCATGGAAGAAGCAAAACATATTAACTGGGCTTATGCCCTTATGTTTTCCCTCATGTTTGCCTTTAGGCTATAACTCTCATTCGGCTCCTTTCCTTATCACATCCACACACCCAAGCCATAAATGAGTTTTGTATCATCTAGAATCAAGAATACTAGAACATTTGGCGCCCTTCGGGCGCCCTATCTTGGCTATTTAGCCAAACTAATTCAAACTAATAAATTATTTAGTCAAATTCAAACGACAATTTTCTTGTTTCATAGAAAAAATTAAGAAAACTTTTTCCATGTAATACACTATGATTCTTAAAAAACATTCCATGAATTTCATCGGACATCTTTGAAAACTTCTCTACATTAGGCATCACTATAAAGGGTCAGATTGTAGATCAATTTAGGGTGTGAGATTTGAAAAATAAAAAAATACATCTAAGTAGGAAGTATACATGCAACCATAATGAACTTAAAAAGAGTTTGTCATGACGTTGAACATAAAGACTCATAGAAGAATCTCTGATTGACGTGCAGTTAAAATCAACTTATACTCCAAATCCCTTAACATTGGCTAGGCAGAAGTGTCGTTTGACAACGACAGTGGGTCTTGACCACATCTTCGTGTACCTGATTCATAAGTCAAGAGCAAGACCATTAAACAAAATTTAATCTTATCCAATCTTGAAAAGAAACATCTTAATTACAAGCTGTCTAAAAAATTGGCTTTCCTGCAAGCTAGTCCGAAATCAGTGGAAACAAGGCCTCGAAATGGTATGCATGTTGTACATGCGATTATGAGCTTGGTAGTTAATTTTGCCAACATAATGAATGCAAATGATCCAGGTATAATTGTAGTGAGCATGTAATAATAATCACTAATCATAAAATTATTAATACAAGCAACATGACAAAAAACATGGTAATGATCACTAAAATATTGCATAAGAAAATAGAAAATCTTGTAACACTGATATACACTCTATGGAAGATATTTTTTTTAACTCCACTCTACGGAAGATATGGTATACACCTATTGGTGTCGAAACTGTTTTTTTAACGTAAATGGTGTTGTAACTGTAAGCTAGCATTGACCCAATGAAAGTGACAACCATTGATTAAAGATTAAGTATGTGTTGACAAAACAATATTGTTTTCTTTAATCAAAATATTGTGCGATTACTTTTCCCAAATAAGTATTGCTCGATTATATCCAGTCAATAATCGAACTATTGTATATTTTTGAGTTGGTGCAAGAAATAAGTCAATTCATTACGGTTGTAATTTTAGAATGGTTCAAACTTCTAAGACACGGCTAACAAGAAAGATAATAGAAGTATTAAAACATAGTGACAATATGATTTCTTGACCAATGGAATACCAAAATATAAATCCAAGCAAATAATAAATTTACATAAGAATATAGCATATGCTATCTAACATGCGTTTGAGAAGTACCAAAGCAAACCTGAAAAGGCCATTACCAATCACCATACTTTGGTAGTTTAATCATGAGAGCTTCCAAGTAACCCATATGTGAAAAAGGTCAATCGAGAGCCACCTATTGAGTACGGTAAGATTCGAAGGAAATAAAACATGGGAAAGAGATATTTACCTTCCCGCAAACAATATGGCCTTGTTATACTTCTGTTGTAATGAGACAAAATTAGCAACTCATAGTTAAATAGTGGGTATCGATAAGCAAAATTACAAAGCACTGAAAAGAGGCTGTTACTATCTATGCACTACAAATTGTAGATGTAAAGCTACCTCTTCTCCGTATATAACAATGTATGAAGCCAGACGTAATAACATAGAAATCGACGATCATCTTATCAAAGCTCCTCGCATCGGAAGTCATCGCCATCCATCTTCATTACCGCCGGTGATAGACCTTCTTTCATTTGAAAACACACAGGATTTTGATAGTTCAATAAACAGCATTTTAGCATATTTCTCATTACTAATCCATAAACGCACTACATATTAAAAGTTCTAACTCAAATCAATTTTCATCATTTTAGAAATCACCTAAACACAAGATGTCGCACATCAATCAAAAAATAGGTGACCAAACTGTTTCTTTGCTCATTATTGAATATATGAAGGTGAGGTCACTCATGGGGTCAATGAGTCAATAGTTCTTCTAAGGCGCCTATTGTTAGACAAGAATAATAGTAAAATGTATCACGATTTGGAAGTCTTACAAATGAACACAAGCTGCAAATGAGTAGATTAAAAACCGCATGGGATTCTGATTATTGGTACCGAAATCTGAAAGACTAAAATTGGGCATAGTGGAACATACAGAGAAGCACATCACCTCGACGGGCAGCGGTTTCCAGCCTCAACAACATAAATCCATCCATCCACGCCAAAGATACACCCCGACGCAAGGTGTCTAGCCCATCTGGCCTCAACTCAATTGTTAGCATGGTCGGAGAAGCCTTTTGTGGCTTGAGTTTCCCCTTCGCAAGGTTCACGAACTTGCTATTGTGTTTTGGTCCTGATCCAATCTTTGGATCCTTGCAAGATGGTGTCGGTCTTCTTAGATCCAATCAACTACTAATAGCTCCACTACCTCTATAACTAAAAGGGCAATTAGTTTGCACAGATGTCACTCCCTGAATACTACTTCGGAAGAACCAGATGACCGCCCTTCCACATACGGAACCAACTCATTAATAAATCTACCGGATTTCACATACAACCAATTCAATAATGATGAATCCATTGGATCCAATACAAGTCATCCGCAAGATTAGGGGTGACTTTGTGTGTACCTTGTCGAACATTAAACTGGATACAACAACCTCATTTGGCAGAACCAACCTTGCCGCTAGTCGCAGTTCTCGCCTCCTTGCGCCTGACGCCGAGCACGGTGTCGATGAGCTCGGTTCCCTCAATGTAGTGGCCCTTGGCCCGATTGTTTTGGCCCCGATCGGCTCAAGACGAAGTTCTCGGGCGGAAGATGTGGCCATAGGTCCCCAAGCAATCGGAGTCCACGTGTCGGGCTCCCGGGGCACAAATCGTCCGAAAGAGGCCTCATTGTAGTAGACGTTGGCGCGCCGAGCTCGGTCGGAGTCGCCGCCACAATGGCCGGTGGCGTGTCGGGAGTTCTCGCACTTCGCTACCCGACCGGGAGATTCGGAGGCGATGGAGCGGCGGCGGCGGCGAGGAGAAGAGAGAGAGAAAGGAAAGCGAGAATGAGGATGGGGTTAGGGTTTGGACCGAGTGGAGAGGCATCTCTAATCGGATCATGGGTTAATTCCCTAAAAGATTGAGGGTGTTTCGTGAAACTTGTAGCGCTAGGTGTCGCGACGCCAAGAAGACACCAATGCTCTAAATTCTCAGTTGCAAAGACAAGCAGGAGAGACTTTTAATCAACCCCGATTCACAAAGAAATGGTAGTATGCACTTGTATCGTATGCCATATAAACCTCATTAAATTATCCAAGACAGCTTGGACATCCAAATAGCAGAGACGTTCGTGAAAGAATTACAATATCACAATTAAAAAAAAACAGAAACCCTTACCTTCTTGGCCCTTCTTGACACGGGAAAAACTACATGCATCCAGATGGTTATTTCCTTCCATCTTTTGAGTTCTTTATTCTTTCTACGGATTAGGAAAAACAGTACTATCATTAGTAGAATTGCCACTCCAAAGAACCAAGGCTCCAATTCTTTGGGAATAGAACAAGCTTGTAATCTGCGATGATGCTTGGGTGGTACTACAGGAACTTGCACCGTAAGTGGACTAGGAGAAATATCCGCACCGCAAGTCCGGATGGAGCCGGTCCAGAGATGTTCACTGCATTATATATTCAAACATGAGAAGTTGTGTAAATAATATGAGTTGTGTAAATATAAGGTTTTTGCATCTCTAAACTAAGTAAGTGAGCTAATAGAAAGAGTGATGTTTGGTAGTTAGTCGGAGGCGGACCGAAAAAATGGATGGACGAAAAAAATGGGTGAAAATTTTTCTCTTTATTATTAGGTATAGATATAGATAGCAAATGAGAGAAGAGTCGCTGTGAACCAAAGGCACGGTAGGATAAATTCCTATAGGATTCATTCCATAAGATTCACACAACATGCCACCTTCAATCCTACATTTCCCCTATTCCTATCCTCTATTTCTCATGCCATCCAAAGGGGGCCTTAAAGGTCTATATAGATGTCAGCATAAAAATTCAGACTACACTTAATTGCAATAAACACAACACAGATTGTATTTGTTTAAGTAAGTTATGCATTAATGTTAGGAAACAAAGTTGTTGCAAAATTTAAAATATTACTCGCCTTGTTTGCTTCAAAAAAAATAAATATTAATTTTCTTCTAACGCTGACCTATTCTGAAACAAAAGCACTGTTGTATGACCAATGGTTCAAAATAACTACAGCGATAATAGGGAGTTTATTAAGTAGCATAGCATACACAGTCCTAACAGCACAATGGGAGGGTAAATAAATGGTATATGGCCATCTACACGACAGCCACCACCATGTTGTCACCTCGTTGCCGTCCAAGCCACTAAAGGCATGACCATGAACCACAGAGCCTGTCGCTGCCTCTTTGCCATCCATGCGACAAAGGGTGTACCCATCAAGCATCAAGCATGTTTGTCCCCTATGTAGGGTGACCATCAACGTGACAGGCCCTTAAATGCCTAGACAAAGGTCGGCGCACGCCCATGACTAATGAAGCATGCCCTAGGTGCCCAACAACCACCGCCACATATGTCACCTCACCACCGTCCATCACACTTCACCGGCCTGTTCGGCTGCTCTATAAGCCGGCTTATTTTCAGCCACAGAACAATATTTTTCTCTCACAACAAATCAGCAACTACAGTAAATCAGCGCTTATTTTCAGCAAAAGCGAACAGGTTCCACGATGCCACTCATATCGGTGCAAAAGCCCTCCACAATAAATAACATCCTTAGGTTATGGACCACAAGCCATGTCCTTCTGTCCTTGCCAACCAGGCAACAAAAGGCCTGCCCGTCAAAGCGTTGAGCACGCCTACAAAACATGTCCTCGTGTCCTTGCCAACCAAGCAAAAAAATACGTGCCCATCAAAGCCTTGAGCACGCCTGTCCTATGTAGGGTAACCATGAGTATATAAACACTTAAATGCCTAGGCAATGGTCGCTTCATGCCCATGCTCGGTGGAGCATGCCCTTAGGACATCCACAATAGTGCTAGCTACATAGGCGAGAGAAAAGATCAAGATTATTTTATACATTCTTGTAATAGCAGACTTACATGCTTCGCTCTCATCTATTTGTTCGTTACTAGTGATTACTCCTCTCTTATTTTCCCCCCTTGGCGTCATAGTAGGTAGCCAAATAGCTAGATGTTGGAGACGCCTTAGGTGCCCAACAACCACTTCCAAAAACGTCACCTCACCACCGCCCATCCTACTTCTGAGGCACCCACATCGATTTAAATAGCCCCCACATTAAATAAGATCTTTGTGTTACACACTGTTGTTATTCTCTGTCCCTATAAAAATAAGGTGCCGAAAGATGAATTCCTCAAACTTGAACCATGCCTTAACCCGACCGCTTTTCTATCAAGCCCCATTGCTCTTTTCCCCTTTATATGATCTCATAAAATAAACGACTCGCTACAAGTATAGACGCGCCTTCCTCTTGTCCATGGCGTTAACAAGGTGAGAGGTATAACCATATTTACATAAATCCTACCATTTCATATATGTTCAAAACATGACATCCCTTCTTTGCCTTGTAGATGGCGGAGGAAGATCGGACCACTAGCTCTTGCTGAACACAATTTGGTTTCCCCAAGCTTCTATATGCAACAATGACAAAGCTAGGTATTATGGACCACCCGAATTACGTTAAGGTGGGAATATGAAGACATGGCACCAAGCGGTGTGAGGTGAGCGTCTCACGTCGGAGCAAGTAAGGATTTTCCTAACACAATACCATGGGTAGTGTCTACCACGGGTTCCGGTTCAAGGACACTTACCAAGTTGCCTTCATAAGGCTTTGAGGTACCTATGCCAAATTTATGAGAGGCGGATATGTCAAACACCAATGAGATTCTTTCCCCTTTGGTAAGGAGAAGCCCTATATGGGAAGCTCGAATGAGGACCCTCCAAGGGCTTGAATTACAACAAGGTGACCCAACTATGGCGTTCATGTCTAACTATTTGCTTTCCCTAGATAAGCAGTATGATAGGCAGGCTACCAAGCTCAGAAAGTGCATTCGTAGAGCAGAGGGTGCTGAGAAGCAAATCAGAAACCTTGAAGTGCAGCTTGCGGAGGCTAAGGCACAGGCAGCTAGAGCAGAGAGCCAAGAAGTCAGATCAATTGAAGCCCTCAAGCGGGTCAAGACCGACATACTCAACAGTTGAAGGATTTGTACCTTGTCACTAAGAAGAAAAGAAGGGCCCTCGCTTTGCAAGAGAGGAGTGCCCCATACTAGAAGGAATCCAGTTGCACCAAGTGGAAAGAATCCAAGCGGCGATTGTGCATGGGCCAATTGTGGTTCTTCCCGGCTAAAGCCTCGCAAGCAAATTCTAATAAGGAGTCGGTGATCAAGGGGTCCTTGCACCCACTCACCATTGCCGTGGGGATGTTGCCTGCTCTCATGCCATCCTTCCAAAGTGTTCCTCAGTGAAGCATGATCCGAGTGGCCACATCGCCTCTCGTGGAATGAATCTAATACTGGTCCAAATGTATCCCCTTAAGGGTTATTGTACAAGTAATAAAATGTACCCATAGTGTAGTGCATTTGATGTCCGCCTAATATGTAGTCCAATGTATTGTAATGCTTTGGCACTATTAGAGTTACTGTTTGAGCCCCCCCCACTTCAAAAGTAGTTTTGTGTAGACGTCTTCCACTGTGGAGAATGATGTAATTGGTACTCTTTCCACCTATAGCATAGTCACACCTAATGTTGTGTGTTGAATTTGTGTGTTAATTGTTTGAGTCCAACTCCATCAATCGTTTTTCCAATAAGATGGTACTAATTTATTGCCCTAAAATAGGCATCATTTAGTGCCAACCAACACTCTAAGTTCCTTTACAACTCCATATTTTCCCAACACTTAGTGTACCAAGTAGGTCAGTTTTTTACCAAGATGCTACAAAATGTGTTGCATATCTTTGCTTGCCATGTTTCCTAAGATTTTGCATACCAAACACATCGCCTACAACGAAGCGTTGGCAGCAATGGCCATGCCATATTTTGTTTTCCCCTTTTTGAGGATTTGAACTACAAAATCTCAAAATGTCCTAGTTGCCAACATAAATCGTAGGATTCTTATTGCATGCTTCTTGATTACATGGGCAGCTAGGGCTTCCCATATGGTGTGGGCGCATTACAAGGATATACAGTATTATTGCACCCACTAGAGGAGGGATTAGGAAGGCAAAGATGGTGATGGCGAGTTCTTCTTCATCTAGGCACATGTTGAGCGTATCCACTTCTTCCTTCCCGCAGTGTACTCCACCTTCTTGTTGATGTCTTCTTAGGTGC
Source organism: Miscanthus lutarioriparius (assembly GCA_904845875.1). Classification (NCBI taxonomy): domain Eukaryota; kingdom Viridiplantae; phylum Streptophyta; class Magnoliopsida; order Poales; family Poaceae; genus Miscanthus; species Miscanthus lutarioriparius. Next base: position 29,958 of record CAJGYO010000696.1, read on the forward strand.
TCTATGGCTTGCAACCCTTACGCTTAGGCTTCTTCTTCAATTGTTGGAACTGGTTAAAACTTCATGTCTTTATGTGGGTGATTAGTGTTGATGGTAGGGTGTCTTGCGGTGATCGAAGAGGCACCGAGGGGGTTTATAGGAGCTTGATGGCAGGGCCAAGGGATCGGGTGCGTGCCATCAACGGCGCCACTAATCGGCATCATTTTGAAGGAGGCGGCTTCATGGAGGGACAACAAGACCATCCTTTTTAGGCACGGAGGTCATGACTCAAGCGCCGCCACATAGCAAGTCTTTGTGGAATGCGAAAAGGTACAACTGTGTGGTGCATAGAGGACGGCGCCATTGGCGGCCTTGTGGGGACAAAGGTGATGGCTCGAGCGGCGTCGTGGGCGGTGGTGTGTGCGTGGTGTGTGTGTGGAGAGGGACATTGGCGTCTGCAGAGACGATGACACTAGTGTGTGGGGAAGGATCGTGGATGCATGGATAACAACTGCGTGCGCGGCATCCACGGCTTTCATATGCCACCATCTATGCACTTTAGCTGGCTTTATACTGTGGCTTGGTGCGCCGCGTCCGCCGTAATTCATGCCTATCATGGACCACGTCTTTCTACTCTTTTTCTCGCTGCTTTGGTCGGTCCTTCGCTTCTGCACCCATGCTGACCCCTTTTCTTGGGTCAGCAAACCCTGCTGCTAGGCCCCACCTATCAACTTTTTTTCCGACCACGCCGCCTGAGACACATGGTGCACCCCACTTTTCGCTATAGCCCCACTATAGGCGGTGAAGCTTCTCGGAGAAGCCTTGCCCTAGCCCTCTACAAAATGAGAACCACCCCGCTACCTTTCCCAAGCATCCCCCTCATTGAACCACCTCACCAAAGTTCCTTCCTCCTTGACCAAAGCCCATGGCCTCATCGGCCCATTGTGCCCTTGCCTTCAACCCACAAACCCTCCTAGCCAACCATGCAGGGGGATGGTCAAGGAGTCTGGACTAGCAACACCGCCAAGGCATAAAGGGATTTCCCAAGATTCTCAGATACCACCACGCAGTTGGCTGGGAATCCGAGAGGTCCCGTGTATGAAGGTCGTGAGTTCATAGAGCATGACACCGAGCGGTGTGAGGTCATCGTCTACATCGGGAAAAGTGAGAACTCCACCAAGATTGATGGTCGGAGCACGACCACCATTGGTTTTCGTTTCGATGCCTATCAAGCGGTAGCTCGCAAAGCTCTGCGACTCCTATGCCAAATCTATGCAGGACCCTCGCCCATACCCCCATGAGGTTCTTTCCGCTTCGGACAAGGACACTCCATTCTGGAGGACACGCCTAGAGGCTCTGCAAGGACGCCCTCTGCAAGCAATCGACCCTCTTTGTGGTGTCCCTAGCCACATATCTGTTGGCCTTGGATGAGCACCATGAGAAGTGGCCTCTCGAGTTGAGGAAGTGCGCCGCCGAGCCAAGGGGCGGAGGCCTTCATCAGAAGCTCCATGTGAGCCTTGCCATGGCTCGCGCCCAAAACAGCCGGGCCGCCAAAGCCGTGAGATCACACCTGAAGCCATGTGGGAAGTGGGGAACCGCCACGCCAAGCAAAGCTAAGAGAAGCTTACCTTGTCACCGAGACCAACGGAGGATGTCTGCCTTAGACGGGCAACACCCCTCGATTCCGAGGGGGATACCCATCTATCCGTGGGAGAGGGAGAGCAGTGTGGCAGCGCCTCAAGCACCACCACCCACTCCCATAGAGGCCTCTGAAGTGGAGTCTCCCTTCCATGCACATGCCCCAAGCCTCCCGCCAGAGAATTTCAAGAGAGCACCGTGAAGCCATCTGTCTCGAGGAAGTAGATTAGTTGCTCCCCTAGAGTTGTATCTTTTCTGTTTCTTTGTGTTGTTGAGTTTTAGCGATGTCGTATCCTCTTTGTTATGTCGTCCCGCTTTGTATTACGCAATTGTGCCCTTGAATGAACTACTCCCCTTGTGTTGGTGTGCCTTTGTGTTTTTTTAAAAAAAGCCACATTCAAAACAAACCAATGCTAAACACTGTGAACATACAAAAGAAATGGAATCCCAAGTCCATTGTAGTTGTTGCTCAAAAGAAATAAAGTGCATAACAAATTATCGTAAAAACATAAAAAAATGGTAAGCACGTATTTGGTGTGAAATAAATCTACAATGACAGTAATAAAGACATATTTCTTAAGTTGGTCACCCGCAGCGAAGCGCGGGCAAAAGTGGCTAGTTAGTATATAAAGCAGGAGACTTTGGCCGCCTCTCAGGGAGGCCATGTCGTCTGAAATCCTTTAGCCGTCCGATTCTGCGATCGACGCTCGGTATTGACTCCACCGGTCGCTACAGCGCAGCCGCGTCCGCTGCCTCTCGTTATAAGTCGGAGGGCGAAATTTCACTTGGAGTACATCTCCCGGACGAATGATGGACCGTGGCGATGGTCGCATTTCTCTCCTCGCCAAGCTCGGCCTGGCCGTCCTGACGTGCAACTCCCTCGTGGCCGCCTACAGGTCGTGGGGCGACCCGGGCTCGCTCGCGTTCGTGGCGCTCGCCTACGCCGCGCTGCTGCTCCTCCTGCATTTCCTGCGCAGGTTCGAGCTCGCGGCGGCGGCGCCTGCGGACAGGGGGAGGGCGAAGGCGGCGGTCTGGACGCTCTCCACTCTGCTCACCGCAATGTTCGCGGCGAGGGTGGCTCCGCTGATGCCGCTGCCGGTCGGCGTCGCGGTCTGGGCGGTGGCGGCCGTGACGGCCGGCGGTGGCTTCTGGGCGCTATTTATTAGTCACTGACGAGGCTAATTCAGAATGCATGCCCAGTGCCCATATCGAGCAAGAGTGAGGAGGGAGTGCGTGCTCATGCTGAGCAGTGAAGCCAAAGGCCCAGCGTCTCTGGGTGGCCGTCGGGGTCGCGTCAGGTCGATACAATTGCCTTTTCGTCTTCGTGTGTTTAAAAAGAATCCCTACCTTACTGCCTTACTCCATTGTATTGAGTTCGGTGTCACTGTGCCAGGCTGCGGGGTGCTGGACTGCTGGCTATATGCTTCTTGCTGCAGGCTGCCATTGTAAAAAAAAAGAGACATGAAAAGTAAAGAGAAGATGAGGAAGAAGATGCTGCGCAGATGTTACTGTACTGCGGTGGTGCAATTAAATGAAATTACTGACATACTCATTACAAGTTACAACCTATATGTTTTTATTGTCACACTAGATTCATGCCCGTGCGTCGCACCAGGTGTATTGCGGCTTATTACATGTACACATTATTTTGAGCAATAGGAATTATACAAGAACTTTTACATGGGATACATATAAAAACAATAAACATTAAACTCAGGAAATAAATAAACAAGCCCGTAACAAAAATTTGCCCCAAAACCATATTCAGCCCACTTAAAACGGCCCTTCAGTAGCTCCCCCGGGACCCTTTATTCAGGCGCAAGAATTTGGCCTGCAGAACCTGGGCCCTTGTCTCGAGTTCGCGCTGGACCGCGCTGCTCCGCGGCCCACTTAGCCCTGAGCATCGTCGGCCATTAGATGCCATCGGATGGGTCACATTCTCTCCGCCCGGATCAAAACCGAGTTTGGCCGTCTGAAATCCCCATTTCCTTCTCCCCACGTTTTTTCTGGAGCGGACAGCGGCGTAAGCGGCAGCGGCGACGACGAGCGCCGACCGCGCGGGGCGGAGGGAGGTGGCACCGCTGGCGGCCCTCTCGCCGGAGCGCGCGTGCTGCCTAGGCTGCACGAGGCTCCGTCGAGGGGATCCTCGGCGTTGCCCTGTTCGATGAAGGCGAGCGGCGCCCACGCAGGACTCCCACGGCGGCGGCTGCGCGCTCCCTCCCCAACTCTTCGCACGGAGACGGCGGCCACCACGCCAACGGCGGTGCACGTGGAGCAGACGGCGAGTGCACGACGCGGAGGGCGGCGGGTCCGCTCGAGGCAACCAGTGCCCCGCGTGTCCCTGTCGTTTCCTCAGGAGGCCGATGCGCCGCCGTCAACGACGACGTGCTCGTCGTTAAGGTAATCCCGCCGCCGTGAATCATCAAAAGAGGTGCTAGGGTTTCTGAAATTTTGGGTAATTTCCTTGGCTGCGCCTATAATCGTCTTCCCTGCAGCGACTCCTCCGCGCCCGCGTCTACCCGCAACCCCGGCAAACGCATCGGAGGCGCAGCTCGGACTTAGCGGTTTCGTCGGGCCATTGTGCCGGCCCACCGCGCGGGGCGCGCGAGGTCGTGTTCAGCTGCAGCAACAAGCAGGGTGCGTTTGGGAGCACTCCATGGAGCGGATTCTCGAAGAGAATCACTTCCTGGCTGCCAAACGGTTTTTTAAGAGTGAGTGATTCTCTGCTCATTCTGTGAAGTGATTCACTAAGAGGCTGAGAACTGAAAAAAAAAGTAGCTTCTCCTAATTCTGTGAAGTGATTCTCCATAGTGATTTTAAGAGTTTATGCTAAAGAATCAAATAGAATCATTTTCAGCCTCAGAATCACTTCACCAAATAATCAGGAGCACAGCTGGAGAATCAGGGAGCACAGCTCCGCCAAACGGACCCACAGTTCTTTGCCTCGTGCGGGGATCTCTCGTACTCCTTGGCACCGCCAAGCACCGCCACCGATTTTTTTTTCCTTTTTCCAATTCTGATCTCGAGGAGTTTGTTTCTGCCTGTAGGATTTTTGGTTCCCTTTTTCCGATTCCAGTTTTGGTTCTGTGGGTGGACGATTCCCTTAGAGGCTTATTAGGTTCCCTTTTCCCTAGGCCTGCCTAATGTTCGCTGCATGATCTGTGGTATTATATATGTGTCGAATATTATGTATGAGTTTGGTTAAAAAAAATTGCAATTCGTAAATTTGGTAAGAGTCGATATACAAATGGATTTGGATTAGGATTCAACGTTTCCTTCTAGGATAGAATGTTTTATATAACAGTTTTGACCTGACCTCCACAAACAGCCTCCGTCGACCTCCAACCCTAGAGCTTCGCTACTTCGTCCTCGATGAGCCGCGGCAAGGATGTCTCCGTCCCTCCCCAGTCATCTAACCTTCCTTCCTTGATTTTCATTGACCACGATGCCGATGTCCGTCCCTGGAAGGGGGTGCCGACTCCCGACGACGACGTCCCACTCGATACAGATTCAGCCATGCCGGGCTCCTCAGTCACTCCCCGCCATCCCTTACCGGGGCCGAACTCCAGATTCCCTCCCCGCCATCCGGGGTCGAACAGATTCCCTCCCGGTCATCCGATGAATCCCAATCCGGTAGAGTGGAACTCCCGCAACCCCTCATCCCAAGCCTCAGGTTGTTTCTCCTTGATTAGCTCCTTGTCGTCCAAGCTCCACTTTGATCTACCTTCGAGTATCTGCAGCGGCGGCGTCCCCGCCTACAGCCGCACCATATATGGGCCGAGAGAAGTTCGGGACAATTTCCACCGTAACCTAAAGGAAGATGAGTTTAAGCGAGTTCTTGCCAAGATCGAGATGATCTACCGCGAGGTGGAGCTTGACAGAGACAAACTGGAGAGCGGCTACTGCTGTTGCTTGGGCCTTCTGAATCCCAAAGCAAACATCCTCGTCAACAGCTCTATTTTCTGCAGCAATGCTTCATCGTCGCCGGCCAGTAAGGGAGGAGACATGGCCCAGCGGTCGCTAGACGGCCTCATCACCTTCCTAACTTGCCTCTTCCCGTACCTCCCGGTCGCGGAGGCCTTGGCGTACCTTGACGCTGTCGACGCCGACCCCCTTGCCGCCGCCGCCGCCCTCATCATCGCCAGACGTGGACGGAACTACTGCTGGATGGACCCTACCATTGCCGCCGCTACCATGGCGATGGCCCTCAAATGCGGAGCAGTTGCCGCCCAGCATCCAGACCCATCCCTACTAGTGAAAGGATGGACGAGTCTTTCACATTACCTGCATCAGATCGCCCGTCCTCTGTCAGTCCCCCGTCCTGACTTCATTACTGGGAGTTTCGTACTCCGCAGCCTTCAAAATGAATATTGCAATCTTGAGGTCCAAGCTGTGTGGGAACTTGCAGATGACAGGCTTCGTGCAAAGCTTAAGTTTTCTGGTGGTGGCTTACGCTTACCCACAGGGTTTCCTCCTGTCCGCGCAGCCATGAAGCGCATGCTCCTTGCGAAAATCCATGGATTCTACCTGAAAGCACTGTGCAGTCTCCCCAAGGATGAGCTGACCGGGAGGTATCACCGTGCCTTGGTCATGGGTGGCTACTGCTATGGTCCGCTGCAGCCTGCTGCCAACATCATCGTCAACATGATATGGTATGAGCAAACCTTCCCAACAACAACCAAAGGATTGAAGACGATAACCATGATCAGCACCGGATTCCTGGGGCAAGTTGCAGCTCGGTCACTCTATGGCCTCGTATCCTTCTTGTGCACCCGCTACCCGAGCCTCACACCTGACCATGCCATGAAACGCCTGCTGGTGGCGGAGGCCAGCTTGCAAGTTGCTGATCCCAACCTTTTTGATACGCCTAGCAGCTTGAAGATGGACTGGTCTTCGTGTCCACAAATTGAACCAGGCAAAGACACTGATGTTCCCATACAGATGAAAGCAGTTAGGAAGGCCTTTGCCAGTGTCAAAGAAGCATATACTGCTGCAGCCACTGCAGCTTACCACCCCAGTCCACCTGCGCAGAAAGTGTTTCTTGGATCACCGGATTCTGTGGAAAAACTCAAGCATGCCTCAGATAAGTTTCGTCTGGATGATGGTCACCAACTCTTGAATGAAGAATTTGGTCTGCTCTTCATGTCCTTACAAAGGTGCCTATCCTCTGTTGGCACGTTGGACCATCAACAGGAACCTGAACCTACAGTGGTAGGCAAGTCGGAATACGCCGAAATATCTCAACGCGTGCACAGGTTCTGGGGCCTGCATGACCGAGTCAGTAGCATGGTGTTAGCTGCACTGGAGAAATTCAACAGAACTAATGTTGGTTTCTTCTATTACTCACTCTTAATTACTTGCCTCAGTTATATTAGTCTCGTTTTCAGCTGTGCCTGGTTTCCATTTTAACCCTCTTCTTCATGGTTGAAATTGATTGCAGGAATCCCAGTATAGCCTTCATGTTATCTGTGGTGTTAATGAGCTTGTATCTGGGCCAAAGTTTTGCAGCCACTTTCTGTCGCTTCTTCCTTTCAAATATCAGTATTCCCATATCAACTTTGTGGCGACTCTGGATGCTCAACCTCCAAAGCTCTTCTTTGCTGAATGTAACCTTGATGATCATAATGATACTTGGTGTGTCCCTGTGGATTGGTCACGCCCAGTTGGTGGTATGCTCTAGTCTCTTATCTCATGGGTCATGGTTTCTTATTATCAAGTCTGGTCAATTAGATTGACCTCTTTCATTCTTACTATTATTGATGCGTATTATACTGTCTATTGGTTACAATTAGGTAGACACACATCACGCAAGTTATGTGTGCCTACTGATCTGTCATGATTTATTGGTCACATCCTGACAAATTTTCTTATAAAATCTTGCGAAACATATGTAGACATCCCCAATTCAAAATATAGGGTGTATAATTAAGTCAAACTTTAGAAAAGTTGGCAAACAATTTTTTTTCAGATTTATGCTTGGCTGAGAAAGCTACATCAGTAGATTCTCATTCCACATATCTTCTAGTATGATTTATTTGAATTGATCCATGATATATTGCAAGAGTAATCGGTGGTCAAAGGACGCATTCCAAATTAAATACTAATGCGTCTATAGTCTATAGTCTATACACATTACTAATTTGTATTGTGTTGCATCTGCAGGACAAGCTCGAAGGGCGGGCCTGGTGCAAGCGGTGGAGTCTTACCGCCTATGACCGGAATGTCCCGGGTTCGAGTCGCGGTCTGCTCGCATTGCACAGGCGAGGATAAGGCTTGCCACTGACACCCTTCCCCAGATCCCGCACAGAGCGGGAGCTCTCTGCACTGGGTACGCCCTTTATTGCAGGACATGCTCGGTGCTTTTATTGTGAGAGTCATGGGAATAGGATCATCCATCCAGCCTTGTTCGTTTTCCATGGGTTTGACTTTGAGGAGGCCATCTTTGGGCCAGATACTAAAAGTTTTTATGACAACGACCAGACCATCTTCTTCAAATATGTATTTTTGGACTGGGTGAATGGTGTGGAAGAAGTTATCTACAACAATTACCGATTCCGTGATGACAATGGTAATGGGGGACTCCAACAAGCGTTTACGACTTTGATTATGTCGGTGCGAAAAGTGACCAACTAGTAAATATTTGTCGTTTTGTCGTACGTTGTGATCGGATGTGGTCTAGCACTAAATGACATAGGGTTTATACTGGTTTAAGCATCGTGCCCTACGTCCAGTTTGAGTCGGTCGGTGACTTTATCCCTGAGTCCAGGTGCTCGAAGTTTGATGTGAGGTTACAAACGAGTGGGAATAAAATGAGGGTATCAGAGGTCCGGTCGGACTCTGGACCGAAGGGCCGAGGGTGACGAGAGCTTCTACGTGCGCTAAGTATTGGAACGTATGCTCTGTGTAGCTTTAGAATATCTAAAGCTAGTAGAGAGTCGGAATGATCCGTGTGTTGTCTGTTGTTCGTCGAATCGATCCTCCTTTTAGGAGAGGGCGCATCCCCTTTTATAGATGAAGGGGACGACCTTGCAAGTGAGAGAGAGGGAGTGTGTGCTACCTAGTCTTCTTGCCCACGCCGTTGGGCACAAGACGGTTTGTCGGCGCCTACAATACTGTTGACGTCCTGATGCATGTGGTTGGTTCCATCATGTTCTTCTGGTATGACAAATGCCGGTGCCTACCATACTGTAGGACAAATGTCGGCGCCCACAACACTGTTCGTGTCCTGATATGTCTGGAAGGTTGCAAAGTACCCTTCTGACATGGCCTAACAGTACTGTCCTGCAGGTGTGCAGGGTACGGTCCTTGGTATTACGGTTGACTTGTGCACCTTACCTTATCTGCTCCGTCTGATTTCTCGGGTCCTCACCGAGCGGGTGTCCCCGTTCGGTCGTTCCCCGATCGGCCGACCCGGCGGGTGGGAGAAAAGCTTATGAGCGGAGGTTTAGCTTGTTCTCGGTCGGAGACGCGGGTCGGAGTCAGAAGCGAGCGTCACCCCTCCTTGGCCAAGCCCTCAGGTCCTAGAGGCGGGTCGGAGTCGGAGGCCTTCCGGTCGGAGACTGAATCACTTTTTCGGCTTGTCGTTAGGTATCTAGGCGGCCCAGAGCTACGCGTCGTCATAGCGTCGTCTCTTTGGGCGAGCTTTTTGCTAGAAAGCAGGCCCATTAGGGACCCGGGTTTATGAACCCGGCAGAGCCCCCGAGCCCCCGGGTGATTCAGGTAGAATCGTCTGGGGGATTTCTTCGTTTTGTCAGCGGGTGCGCGCGAGCGCATCCGGTGGGTGTAGTCCCCGAGCCCCCTGGCGATTTGGGTAGAATTTTCTGATGGATTTTCGACTTGCCGGTGGCATGCTTGAAGCGCCTTTCCGTGGGTGTAACCGAAAACTGCGTCCATTGGCGAAGTCGGTTGGAGGCTGAATATCTTGGTACTCTTTCCTGGGGCCGCAGACTCCTGTGTTTCTGCCGTTCGGGGTGTTTGCCCATGTTTGTCTCACCCGTGATTTGCGCGGTCGGTTGTTTTCCTGAGTCGGTGTCGGGCGACCTGTGCCCCGTTGGGTTCGACGGGGGTTGGTCTAGTTCCGTGCGTTACCCCGTCCATAGTTTCCGCAACCGGAGGAGTTGAACTAACGTCGCTTGCCTCGATGGCTCGAGTGACGCGCCCGGTGAGCTCACTAATGGGCTCGTTCGTGTGGAATCTGGGTCCATCGTTCATGACGGGGTCGGCATAGCCCTCATGTGGCATTCCACTGCTCCTTAACCCGTCTCCCGACAGATGCCTGGGTCATTCCGGAGACCGACTCAGGTGGCCTGCTGGCCTCCCCTCGATGGAGATTCTGTGGGCATGGCTCGAGGTTAGGATCAAACGAGAAGGTCGAGATGACCCTGTCTGCTTTTGGGCAGATCGGACGTGGGCCGCTGGGGCTGATCTGTGTTTTCGCCCCTGGCTCTGTTTGATGCGATGCGGCCTCGAGCCCTTCGCAGGCCGGCCTTCGAACCCTGGTCGGTCGTTGCTCATGTCGAATGAGGCAACTACCGCCTCGTGACGTAAAACGAAGCGTTGTGATGCATTAATTTGCATATGTAAAGCTTTGGATGTATGGGATGAATGAAGAGAAAATTCGTTGATTGCCACTGAAATCTATACCAATCTCTTCACTGCCATCCAAAATTAAGAGCTCCCTTCATTGCCATCCATTCTAATTTTTTCGTTCCATCGTTGCCACTACGATTACACAGCAGTCACAGCGTGACTTTAGTGCTCATACCCGACGTCCAGGAACAATCCGACGGTACAAAGAAAAGGTTGTTTTCAGTATCCGGCTTCGCATTGCTACCCGGTCACCTCCCGCGTGCTCCGCCTGGCGCTCAATGGGCTCGCGCTGTCCGTCCGCATGCCCCGGGGCCTCAACCGCCTTCCCGTGCTCGGGACCTCTCCTCGCCCCTGCAACAACCTCTCCGTGGCGCTCCGCTTGATCTCTCCCTCCTTGCCTCCCTCCGCCCGCTCGACTCTCCTACAATGCCTTCTCCGTGGCGCTCCCCGGCGACGTCGTGGCGCCTCGCCTCCCTCCGCTACCTCGACCTCCCGGCAGCGCGCCTTCTCCGACCCGCTCCCGCCGGCCTCCCCGCCACGCTCCGGTTCTGGTCTGTCGGCAACCAATTCTCGGCCCGTGTCGTCGGGGGCATGCCAAAGCCCGCTCTGCTCCACCTCAACGTGTAATAAAACCAGCTCTCCGACTTCTTGGGAAACCGCCGGGCGGCGCTTTCTGGCCGCTCGGCGCTGCGCTGCGCCGCTTCGACATGTCACACAACCAGTTCTCGGGCCTCGTCACCAACGGCATTGCTAGGCTCCACAACCTCAAGACCCTCAGCCTTAGCGGCAACCGGTTCTTTGGCGCCGTCCCGGCGGACATCGGCCTGTGCCCGCACCTCAGCACCATTGATCTTCGGCACCGTCCCGACGTCCCCGCTTGGCTCGGCAAGCTGGTTGCGGTGCAGCACCTGGACTTATCCGACAACGCGCTCACCGGAAGCTTGCCGGACTCGCTCGGCGACCTCAAGGCGCTCAAGTACCTGAGACTGTCCAGGAACCAGCTCTCCGGGATCGTCCCGGCCTCCACGTCCATGTCCAGGAATGCGCTGCTGAGCAAGGCGACGGAGATCGGGCATGGCGCGTTCGGCACGGTGTACCGCGCGCCCGTGGGCAACGGGCGGGTGGTGGCGGTGAAGAAGCTGGTGGCGGCGAACATGGTGCGGTCGCGCGAGGAGTTCGAGCGGGAGGTGCGCGCGTCTTTGGGAAGGCGCGGCACCAACTCGCTGCCGCTCAAGGGCTACTCTATCGACGCCAGCGTGGCTGCACCGCGCGATCCACGGACTATATGCGGCGACGGCAGCACAGGAGGCGCGGCTCCATGGCGTCGGCGGCGGGCGAGTTGCCGCCGATGGCGACGTGGAGGAGCGGTTCCGAGTGGTGTCCGGACGTCCGGCTGGCGCACCTGCACCAGCGTTCCGCCGCCGCTAGTCCACTACAACGTGAAGCCGAGCAACATCTTCCCGCTGGACACGGGTGCAACCGGCGGTGGGCGACTTGAGCTAAGCGCGGCTGCCGCCGGGGAAGGCGGCAGACGGCGGCGGCCACGGTACCTGGTTCGAGCGAAGCGGGCGGTGGAATGAAATACGTTGCACCGGAGCTGGCGTGTGCGAGCTGCGTGTGAACAAGAAGTGCGACATCTACGGGCTGGGCGTCGCTTGATCACGGAGCTGGTGGTGGCGGGCGCCGTGGATCTGGGACGATGACGTGGTGGTGCTCATGGACCAAGTGCGCGTCCTACTGGAGCACGACAACGTGCTGGAGTGCGTGGACCCGGGCATGGGCGGTCAAGTCCCGGAGGAGGAGGTGCTGCCGGTGCTCAAGCTGGGCATGGTGTGCACATCGCAGATCCCGTCCAACCAGCCATCCATGGTGGAGGTGGTCCAGATCCTGCAGGTCATCAAGGCGCCCATGGGCGGCGGCAGAATGGAAGCCTCCTTCTGATCCATCCTGACTGTCAGTCACGAGTCACGACCAACCAACCAACGTCCGGCCGCCGTGTGCAGCGGTGAGTCGCTCGTGTGCAGCGATAAAACAATGGCCATACAGAGGAGTTTATAACACCGTTAGTCTAAAATTGACGGAATGGCAATAAAGGGAAGAAAAAATCTACTTGGATGGCAACGAAGGGATAAGATAATTTTGAATGGCAACGAAGGGATTGTTATATTTTTCGATGGCAATCAAGGAATTTTCTCATGAATGAATGATGGTATGAATGCGTGTATGAGAAAGAAAGAATGAATGATTGTATGAATGAATGTGTGAATGCGTGTATCAGAAAATAAAGAAAGATGAACAATAAAGAAAGATGGTTTGGTAAGGTTACCTTGATGACTCGAGTGACGGGTTTTGAGGAGCTCTTATCGGATATGTCCGAACAGGATCCGGGTCCGTCATTCGCGACGGAGTCGGCGTAGCCCGCATGGGGCATCCCACTACCCCTTACCTATCTCTCGTCATTCGTCTGAGCCATCCGATTTACTCAGGAAGCCCGTTGGTCTCTCCTTTGATGTAGATCCTGCTATTGGGCCTTTCCAATCTCTGCCCAGGAAGGCGGAGGGCTACTTGCGTGCGGTTGTGCCTTGTTTCTCGCGCCCGGTGTGTGATAGTGGTGGGCCATGCCTAGGCCATGTCCCGTTTAACTAGGCACCGCTTCGTTGGGCAGGGTGCATCCCATCAGTCAGGACGCGTCCCATCACATCTCCATCCGCATTGAATAGGGGAAGGGAGAGGGTTTTTCGCCCCAATCCTTCGCCTTTCTCCAAATGCTGCCTTTTCTCCTTAAATAGGGGAAGGGAGAGGGCTTTCGTCCCGTTCCTTCGCCTATTCTCCAACTGCTGCCTCTCCTCCTTCTTCCTTCTCGCCAAGTGCGTTCGTGTGCCGCGGCGGTTCCTAAGTGAGAGAGGGTAAAGCGAGGGAGAGGAGAACTCACAGATCCGTTCGTGAATCCAGATCGCAATGTCGAGCTGGAGGCCATCCAACATAGATGAGGTGGTGCTGGCCATCTTCGCCGGGAAGGGGCTGCTTCCACTGAAGAAGGTGGCGCACTGGAGGGCTCCTGCGGGGGAGGCTTTTCCGCGACCTCGGGCTGACAAGCTTGTCTCATTCCTCGCCTTCCATGAGCGCGGGCTAGGTTATCCCGTGCACTGGCTGCTGCGCGGGCTCCTTAATGAGTGGGGCCTAGAGCTACAGCACCTCAATCCGACTGGGGTGCTGCACGACGCCGGCTTCATGACCGTCTGCGAGGCCTTACTCGGGATGGAGCCGCATGTGGACTTCTTCTGGCTGATCTTCACCGGGCAAGCCTTGTCGGAGGGGAAGCCACCCAGGACCGTGCTGGTTGGGGGCTTCACGCTGCAGAAGAAGCCGAGGCCGTCGGGCTCCTACCCCACGTACTCCCCCTGCGACTCCAATCGAGGGTGGCATGGGGAGTGTTTTTATATTAGGAACCCAGCGGAGGCGCCGTTCCTGTTGTTCACCAGAAGGAGACCAGAGAGGTGGGATAGCTGGTCGTGGGAGCCCTCCAGCCGGTCGAACAAGCTAGAGGTCATCGAGGCGGAGCTCTAGAAGCTGGTGCAGCACGGCCTTGACGGGCTGCGGGTGTTCCACACCTTCCACCATCGGGTCACCCCACTGGCGGAGAGGAGGCGGTCAATGTGAAACTACTTGGGCCCAACAGATCCCGACCGCGCGTCGCCGGAAGAGTTGGCGAAGGATGAGGTCTGAAGTCGGCTCGACTGGGCGCTGCAGCTGAGGGCCCAAGAGTCCCTTGATGGAAAGCCTGGACCCCTCGACACCGCGAAGATGTGCACTCTGGTATGCTCCTCTCTCCTTATTCCGTGTTATTCCCTTTTGTTCTCCTGTATCTTGACTTCGAGTCGTCCACTTCGTAGGGACTTGCCGGTTACAAATCCCTGACGCATCTTCCGAGGGGGCCGGAGGGTGTAGCTCGGCAAGCTACCCTGAAGGAGGCGGTGGACGCTAAGAAGATGAAGAGAGCTGAGAAGGTTCGGAGGTGGCACGAGAAGGAGAAGGAGATCGCCCGGTGAGTGCGGTCCGGCGAAAATAGGAGCGACGTGGATGCGCAGCTCGAGTCAGAGGAACCCACGGAGATGGGTGGCGACGCGAGCTCTTCTGAGGATGAAGGAGGCCGGGACGTCGTCGTGACCTCAGTGGAGTGTCGTGAGCCTGCGGCTGCGTCTGCCAGTGTTGGGCGCGATGCGAAGAGGCGTGGCGATGTTCTCGCGTCAAGGAAGCGCGCCGCGAGCTCGGACGCTGCCGTCGAGCGGGAGACGAAGCGGACGCGGTCGCCGCGCCCTTCAGAGGCATCGTTGGCCTTGACCCCACCTGCTCTGGGCACGGCGGCGCAGGCCGGGCAGTCAAAGGAGCAGGCTCACACCTGTGCGTCTTCGGGGTCGGCGCGTGCGTGCGACCCACAACAGGGGGACGCCCCGCCAGCTGCTCCGGTGGGCGTGCCATGAGCCGGCGGTCACGGCGAGTCGCCGGCCAATCTAGAACCGACCGGGTCGGCACCTCCCTCGGTCAGTGTGAGGGGGCGCGGGTCGTGACCCGTGAGCGGTCCTCGTCCGGCGGTCTCGTTGCCAGCGGTTCGAGGTTTTAGGGCCCTACCGCTTTCGTCTAGGTATGCATTCTTTGTTTCTTTTCGATCTCATAGTTTGAGTTTTTTGAGTGCGACTGACCTGTACTTATTTGACTACGGCCAGATACTGATGGGATTGAGCATCACCCCACCTCCCGTGCGGGAGGAGTGGAGACCCAGCCTGTAGCGAGTCACGACGAGCGGCGGGGAAATCAGACTGGCGGTGGTGCGACCTTCCGCTCTGGGGGTTGAGCCCTCCTGGCCGGTTGCGAGCACGGCGGCAACAACAGCGGTGGTGATGGCGGCGATCCCGGTGGCGACGACGAAGGCTGGGTCGGAGGTGACCCTCGTGATCCTTCCCGCACCGGTTGTGGAGGAAGAGAGGAGGGAGGTCGGGCTCCCTGCCTTGCCTGGCGGAGGGACACATGGCTCGCCCTCCTGGTCAGAGCTGGAGGTGCCAGGGGGCGACGCGGCCTGGCCAGAGGCAGAACTTCCACCGGTGGGCCATGGGGTCGAAGTAATGGAGATCTCCTCCTCCGGCGAGGCAGGTGCTAGGGTGGAGCCACCGGTGATCCCACCGTCGCAGGAGCTGGCGGTGGCCCGATCGTCGGCTGGGCCGTCCAGCGGGTTGGAGGCGACCCACGAGATGGTGTGGCCCTGCCCTAACGACCTGAGGAAGGCTCGGTTCATCCTTTGGGATGACGAGGAGGTGTAGCTCTAGAACTTACTTGGGGCGAGAGGACTCGCGATGGAGTCTGATCTCGCCCTAACCAAGGCAAGGCTCAAGGAGGCCTTGGAGCGGGTTGAGTCCGTCCATCAGGCGGTTACGGTCGATCTTCCCTACGTCATAGAGGTAAGTTTTCTGTGTTTTTAGCATTCGTCCTTGACTCCTTGGTCTTTCACTGGTTGTTTCAGCGTGTTTGCTTCTCGCTTTGTAGGGTTTAGAGGAGATGTCGAGCCACAAGTCCCGTTTCCTCTGGGAGGAACATGGTCGGATGGAGCGGGAAGCCACGATGTCGTGGTGGGTCGCCGAGCTTGAGCGCCAGCTGGAGTTCACCGGCCATGAGTCCCAATACTGGGCGGCCCAGGCGACGGGAGCGCGGGCGGCGGAACTGCTTGCGGTGGAACGGGCGACTACCGCCGAGTGGGGACTTGACGCGGTAAAGGTCCTCTAGGTAGAGACCGAGGCGGCGCTGCAGAAGTCCCTAGCCGAGACCGAGGTGACGCTCCAGAAGTCCCTGGAGGCTCTGGAGTCGGAGTGGAAGGCCCGGTCGGAGGTCGACCAGGAAGTGCTCGCGCTCTAGGGGCAGGTGCTTGGGACGGAGGAGTCAAACGCTCGGCTACACGAGAAGGTGACTTGGTAGGAGGAAGGACTCTCCATCCTCGAGAACACCCGCCTCGGTATGTATCTGTTCCGCCTTTGGTTGATGCCTTAGTTTTTCCTTTCCCTTGCTTCTGAGCTTGTCATCCTTCTTCCAGAACTAGGCGGAAGGGTTGGATCACTGGAGCGGGAGCTGGAGACAGCCAAGGCGGCGATCGGTCGGAGTGCGAAGGCGTTGGCCAAGTCCCTTGAAGAGCGATGTGTTCTCAAGGGGGAGCTTGACCAGATCCACAACGTCGCCTAGGTCGTTGTCTCGGAGGTGTTTGGGTCAGCGCCGAGCACCAGCACGCCCGCCATCCAGCTGGCGGAGGTCCCAAACGAGGTTCGGGTGCTCATCTCCGATGGGATGTTCTACGGGATGTCGGGGGTGCTGACCTCAGTGGCGATGCACCACCCGGACCTGGACTTCGTCGCCATCTGTAGCGGGTACGCCGACGGCTAGAGTGCGGATGCCATCCATGCGCTCGGGGAGAGCTTGATACCATGCGCACAGATGGTGGTCGAGCAAGTCTCCACGTAGTGGGTGATGGAGGCTCGCCGTGCGAGCGTGGCTGAAGGTGTGCATCAAGAAGACGTCACCCAGCCTATGGATGGAGTGGTGGCCGGGTAGAAAGCGAGCGTCGTCCCGCCACTGACCGATCCGAATGTCACCCCGTCGGAGAGCAAGCAGCCCTTATCTTCGTCGGTCGCACCATCAGCCGATGCCGTCGAGCAGCCATAGTAGTATTTAGAGTAGAAGTAATCAGCATATGTAAGGGATAAGTTCATGGGGAAGCCCCCCCGTATGAACAGTTTGTATTTATGAATACATCAATTTTGTTTTGTGATGAATCACTTTGTGAGGGGAAGCTTGTCCCATCCGTTCTTTGTTTTTACCCTAGCATAGCTCTGTTTTTTATCCTTTCTTTTTTGTACCTGCCTGTTTGACCCGTAGGCTACAACATTAAGAACCCGGGCGTGGCCCGCGAGGCTCAGCTGCTCGTAACCGTAGGTCATGGCGGTGTATGATTGATCGGGAGTTTAACACAAAGTTACGTAGGGTAATTAAAGGAGCGGACTACTCTTTCATTCGGGGAAAAAGTATTTACTATATGATAGTAAAAAGAGAGAGGTGGTATCGCACCCTCGTGGAGCCCCCGAGTGACCCGGGCCGAAAGTGTTCGGGCTGGGGTGCTTTGTAGGCGCGAACGTTGAATGAAAGAAAATGGTAAGACCGAATTTTTAAGGGATGAAACGACGTAACCATTCGATGTTCCAAGTGTTGGTGAGAACGTTGTCGTTGTCGTCCTTCAGTCGGTAGGCGCCCGGTCAGATCACCTCGGTCACCGTATAGGGACCTTCCCATGGGGGAGAGAGTTTGTGTTTTTCCTTGGTTGATTGGGTTCTTCGGAGTACGAGGTCTCCGACCTCGAGGATCCTGCATCTGATTTTCCTTTCATGGTACCTGCGGAGAGTTTGCTGGTAGCGAGCGGAGCGGATGACGGCCATCTCGCAGGCCTCCTCGAGCAGGTCGACCGCGTCCTGCTGAGCCTCCGTGGCTCGGTCGCGGTCGAAGGCTTTCACTCTTGGGGCGTCGTGGTCGAGGTCGGAGGGCAACACTGTTTCAGCCCCGTAGGTGAAAGGTCCTAATATGGCTAGAGGGGGGTGAATAGCCTATTTAAAAATCTACAAACCAACTAGAGCAGTTTGATTAGTATGACAAATAGCGAAATGCAAACTTGCTCTAGCTCTACAAGGGTTGCAAGCCACCTATCCAATAATTCTAGTTACTACGATCACTAGACACTCAATTTGCTAAGTCACTACTCACTAAGAGCTCTCACACTTGCTACACTAAAGAGCTCCACTAGATCAACTTAAAACAACAAAGCAAGCTCTCAATTCTAACTACACTAAAAAGCTTGCTACAACTAGTTTGCAAGAATATAAATGAATGAGTAGGATGATTATACCGCCGTGTAGAGGAGTGAACCAATCACAAGATTAACACTAAATCAATCACCGGGAGAATACCAAAGGGCATGAAACAACCAATTTTCTCCCGAGGTTCACGTGCTTGCCAACACGCTACGTCCCCGTTGTGTCGACCAACACTTGGTGGTTCGGCGGCTAAGTGGTGTTGCACAAACCTCGTCCACACAATTGGACACCACAAGAACCTACCCACAAGTGAGGTAACTCAATGACACGAGCAATCCACTAGAGTTACCTTTTGGCGCTCCGCTGGAGAAGGCACAAGACCTCTCACAATCACTAGGAGATGGCCACGAACAATCATCAACTCATGCCAATCCTCCTCCACTGCACCAAGTCATCTAGGTGGTGGCAACCACCAAGAGCAACAAGCAAATCCCGCAGCGAAACACAAACACCAAGTGCCTCTAGATACAATCACTCAAGCAATGCACTTGGATTCTCTCCCAATCTCACAAAGA
The DNA here is from genome assembly GCA_904845875.1 of Miscanthus lutarioriparius. Classification (NCBI taxonomy): domain Eukaryota; kingdom Viridiplantae; phylum Streptophyta; class Magnoliopsida; order Poales; family Poaceae; genus Miscanthus; species Miscanthus lutarioriparius. The sequence goes on from CAJGYO010000696.1 coordinate 48,580, forward strand.
TGATGAATCAATGATGGAGATGAGTGGGAGGGCTTTGGCTAAGCTCACAAGGTTGCTATGCCAATGTAAATGGCCAAGAGTGTGAGCTTGAGCTGGCCATGGGACTTAAATAGGAGCCCCCCACGAAATAGAGCTTTTGATTCTCTGTTCTCTGAAAAGTCGGGGCGACCGAACGCGCCGGTCAGATCGACCGGACGTAGGACCCTAGCGTCCGGTCGCGCGATGCATGCCACGTGTCCCCTGCTTTAAACACTAATCGTCTGATCTCAATGGTCATCAGTACATTTAAGTTGTGACCGGACGCACTACTTCGAAGTGACCGGACGCGCCAACACCATCGTCCGGTCGTTTCTAGTAAGATTCCACTCGTGACCGGACGCGTTCGGTTGATCACAACAGGACGCAGGACCCCAGCGTCCGGTCACTTCCAGTAAGCTTCCAGAGGTGGAAATTCGTGACCGGACGCGTCCGGTCACTCACGGTCTTCTCTATGCGCTGTCACGTCAGTGGGACCGGACGCAGCCAGCCAGCGTCCGGTCACGAAGTGACCTAACGTCCGGTCGAAGACCGACGCTAGCGTCTTCACTGCTTCCACTGACCGTACGCTCCTGTCCAGTTGAGACCAGCGTCCGATGCACTCTGTGAAACCCTATCTTTTCTGTAGAGGGCGCCGGTGGCACCATCGGACTATCCGCCTCCTTTTGGGTGATGTAATGTATTATTGTTAATGTGCGGCAAGAAGCTCACACGGTGCAACAGGAGACGTCACCCATAGCCTGAAGACCCGACGCGCATGGAGAGTGGCTGACCAGCACCAGCGTGCACGTCGAGATTGTGCACGTAGTTGTATCAATTTGTTTAGCTCAGGATTAGCCAGTTTCCTTGTTTCGGTTGGACTCTTATAGAGAGTTAGATATGGGAATTGTAACAGACTGGATTTTAATTAAAATAATTATGTGTTTTTTTTTTGTTGAGTATGCTGTTATATGAAGTACTATATTATCTCTACCTTGGATGATTGATCGTCGAGAGAACTTGGTGTATTGTAATTGTGTTTACTTTGTGGAGTATATCAGTATATGCTGGTGTGAAGTACTATATCATGCTAAATTGTTGGCCAGGATGAGATTATTGAACCTTGAGATCTTAACTAACGCTTGTGCTTAACAAAACTTTTGACTTGATAAGAGCATTGATTGGGTAGGTAGAACAACGGTTCAGAGGATGGATACAATTCGTCCTAAATTTTCTACTAACATGTATTATGATATTTATTCGTTCATATAAGAAAATTCCACTTCCAATTCCCGCAGCAACGCGCGGAGCATTCTTCTAGTATCTAAGGCACATCACAACAAAACATTTTAAAATAAATACTAGTGTTTCAAAGACAAACTTAAATCATATATTTTAGTGTTAGTTCTTCAGTGCTGTTTGATACTCATGGTAAAGTAATGCTTAGCTAAAAACAACATATCGATAAGATCCGAACCTCAAAGCATTATGTTTCTATGCTCATCTTATTATCTTAGATTTATTTGTTGCAACGCACTAGCATGGAACAATAATAACATATAACTCAATATAAATAATTATTCTTTATTAGTCAGACGTGGAGTAGGACCTTGTGCCCGTGAGTCGTTGTCACACCGCACCGATCGGCACGAAGTTGGCTGTTACGTTGGCGGCAGTGACGAAGCCAGAAAAAATTTAAGGGGGGCTGAACAAAAGAAAAGAGGTTTTTTTTATCTTCTCTTAACTTTAGCTCCTCCTACCTAATACATGTATACATAAAATTTTAAGAGAAGATTTAGGGAAACTCTACGTGCTCAGGATCGGTAGAGGGGGCTGAAGCCCCCTAGCCCCACCGCTAGCTTCTGTCACTGGTTGGCGGGCAGCGGGCAAATGGCGAAGAAGACAAAATCATGACAGGCTTTAATTTTTTGGAACGGAGAGAGTAATATACTACACAGTATATATATGTTCCTAGCTACATCGACGGCGCCATGTCATTGCTTGCAGAAACACAACGCAGTAACACACATACGCAAACAGCTAGGATCATATCATGGCGTCATGGTGGCCAACATTCCTGGGATTCCTCCTGCTGACATGCAACTCGGCCATCGCAATCCACAGGTCAGGCGGCCAACTCGAGGCGACTCGCCTGTCGCCACAGCTTGCTCTCTAAGGTACTCCGTAGAAAATATGATTATATATATATATACATACACAAAATAACTTATTTTGTAGTCACTTTGAGTTACGATAATTACTATGTTAATTTACGAGATTACAATAACTCCTTACTAAGCGGTTTACTATAACATTATGATAAATATTCACATGTGTTATAGTAACCCAATTATTGTAAATATGTATTGACATTATCGTAAATTATTATATAAAATTACGTAAATACAGAATACAGGTAACTATAGAATAACTTATTTTTATAGCTGACTCCTGAATATACTCTCCATATATATATATATATATATATATATATATATATATATATATATATATATATATATATATATATATATATATAAACTGGGCCCAACATACACGTACTGAAATGACTGTTCATTCTTTCGATATCTTGCTCCCTACGATATGGTCGGCGTCCGAATCATAAGTTGCTTTGACCCGTTCTTCGGCCGGCCTGCTTGTTAGGTAGTAATCTCCTATATATACCTTAGCTTACTCCCTGTTAAGGCACAACGTATATCTCCCATTATTATCCTATATAATAAGAACGTACGCAGCCTGCTCCTCCATCGGGAACATTTGTTCCTTCATCGTACCTAGGATAGTAGCGTCGACATGGCGCCACTGATGGCCACAGCTCTAGGGTTCATTCTCCTCACAGCGAACTCGATACTCGCGATCCACAGGTCTTGGGGAGACGCTGCCGCGACGATCTTCATCATCGCGTCGTACGCCAGCCTCGTCCTGCTCTTCTACTTCCTGCGCCTCTTCGAGACCACTCCGCCTGGCTCGCCGGCGGCCAGGGGCCGCGCCAAGATCGGCGTCTGGCTCACGACGACGTCGCTCACGGCGATGTTCTCGTGGAGGGTCGCCGTGCTCGTGCCATGGCCCGTCGTCGGGGCCGGCGTCTGCTTCATGGGAGCTTCTACCGTTGCCGTCGGGTTTTACGCGCTGTTCCTTCTTCCTTCTTCGACAGAAGATTACTGATGTAACCACTTGAAGGATAGGAGATCGTTTTGTACAAATTGTTTGATCTCGTCGACCGTATAGTTCCAATTGACATGTAAATATATTATTAGTTTCGTTTTTAAATCCAGTACTTGTGTATGCATATATAGGAACATATTTTTATACCATGATATTTATTATGCTGAACATATTAAATATATACTCTCCATTTTATTTCAGCCAATTTCCGAAACTTCAAATCTTTCGGAAAAGTAGTGGCCTCATCATCAATTGCACAATTCACTACTACAGAATCGACTTTGAAAACAAGCGGCTTGATTAACAGAGTCGGCTACAAAGTCTCCTTGTCTCCAAAAACATCTAGCAATTTTTAGAGACGAAAATTTGTGACGAAAATTTATACCTTTCTGTGACACAAAGTTCAGTGTCGTCATAAATAGTTCTGAACCTCGTGAGTTTGTGACGACAGGAAAAATTTCGTCACAAAATGTAACATTATATGACGAAATCAGTCCTCGTCATGAGGAGTTTTGTCATAAAAAGAAGGATTTCTTGTAGTGGGTTATAGTAACCTAACTATCGTAAAAATGTATTAACATTATCGTAAATTATTATATAAAATTATCGTAAATACAGGTAACTATATATATATATATATATATATATATATATATATATATATATATATATATATATATATATATATATATATATATATATATATATATATATATATATATATATATAAACTGGGCCCAACGTACACGTACTGAAATGACTGTTCATTCGTTCGATATCTTGCTCCTACGGTATGGTCCCTTCTGCTCGAACCGTGGCGTCCGAATCATAAGTTGCTTTGACCCGTTCTTCGGCCGGCCTGCTTGTTAGGTAGTAATCTCCTCTATATACCTTAGCTTACTCCCTGTTAAGGCACAACGTATATCTCCCATTATAATAAGCACGTACGCAGCCTGCTCCTCCATCGGGAACATTTGTTCCTTCATCGTACCTAGGATAGTAGCGTCGACATGGCGCCACTGATGGCCACAGCTCTAGGGTTCATTCTCCTCACAGCGAACTCGATACTCGCGATCCACAGGTCTTGGGGAGACGCTGCCGCGACGATCTTCGTCATCGCGTCGTACACCACCCTGCTGCTCCTTTTCCGCTGCCTACGAGACTACGAGCGGGCGGCCCCCGGCTCCCCGGCGCGGGAGCGGGCGAGGCGCGCGGTGTGGCCGCTCACCACGCTGCTCACGCTGGGCGTCGTGAACTGCGACATGGCTCTCGCCATTCACAAGGCCCGCAACAACCTGGTCTCCACGACGTGCGTGCTCGTCACTTATGCGGCTCTCCTGGCGCTGGTCTGGCTCTTGGTCCGAGAATTTGCAGGCCACGCGCGCGGGGTCGTCGGCTCCGGACAGGATCAAGGCCAAGGCCGCAGTGTGGGTGCTGCCGACGCTGCTCACTGAGATGTTCGATCGGTCGTCTTGAAGGTGGCGTCCCGCCTGTCGTCCAGGCGGGATGTTGTTGTCAGTTTGGTACTGTATGGTTCATGGCCATCGCCACGGTTGCTTTGGGTTCTGCACTTCTGCTAGCTTGTTCTTGTGTTCTGTACATGCCGCGTCAGTGACACAAGATCTTGCCGGCAGTTACTAAGCTCCGTGTATAAGATCTTTTTTAATAATAAAAAGCCGTCTTTGTTTTTCAATCTTGCGTCTAACCTCTAAGCAAAGGTAGGTAGCGTGTTACCGTCTCTCTTTCACGCTTTCATTCACGACTTTCTCGCGCAAAACCGTGTGTATGTACCTTCAAACCCTCAAGGCCTCAATAGGAGACAATCTTGCACTGCCTGCAACCTATCGTCTTAGGATGGAGGTTCAGATCGAGAGTCGCTGTTATCATGTGTATATATACTGTACGCGATGTTTTTGTTCTACTGTACTGTATTTGCTAGTCTGTAAATGTAGTACCCTCTGTTTGTATTAAATGTTTGCAACATCAGCCATAAAATAGCAAGGGAGCTGGTTTAAATTTGTATGGATTATTGCGAAGGATGAGCGAAGCTGCTTGTAAGAAAAAAAAGATGAGGTCACCGGTGAGGTGGTCACTTTCCCCACTAGTCAGTATCTCGATCTGTACCGTGGCCATTACTGAGCATCCATCAGTCCTCCGCGGAATCAAACGAGAGAGTTGAAAGTTGGGAACCGGATAACTCTTATCTCTCGGCCGCCACAGAACAATCCACAAGAATTTTGGTGCTTGATCGTCTCAAAAATAGAAATTTTGGTCCCATTTTATCAAGTAGCCAGCGCCCATCGGTCTTGAGCCTTTTGTGCAGTTTACGGCCGCCTGCTGCAGCGGTGTTGGCGAGCTGCTCCACCGTCACACCGCATCATCCTCTGCTACTATCATAGTACCGTCGCCGTATGTCACGTCACTTACTGTCGAGAAAGCACGAAATCCTATACTAAATCCACGTCAGAGCAGTGTCCAAAGTCAGATGACCCTACCCTTAAAAAAAAGTCAGATGACCCTCGCCGAAGGGGACGTCAAAGTTCATCTAAATTTTGGATTTTAGCCCCTACTTTAGGTATATTTTCATGGGTATACTCCCGGAGAAACGATTTGCAGAAATGGAGCTCAGACCTTCATGCCGCTGCCTTTCTTTGGACACTGTATCATTTAGCGCTGAGTTATATGACGTGGCTCGCACGGCGAGCCGACATGGCGGCAATAGTCAGTGCCAACTCTCTCGGTGCCAAGGCCCACAACGACCAGGTCTAGGCCATATCCTCGCGGCCAGGCTGGGCCATCCCACCAGGGCCCAAGCGTCGGCGTCAAGCCGAATGACGCTGAGGTCGGCACTAAAGCCTACTAGAAAACAAAGCGCGGCGTTGCCGCGTTCCTGTGTGGAGTGCCTCCCATTGTGAAGCCATGTTTTTGTGAATCTCAAATGCGGTGGGGCAGAGGTTAGGAAGAGCGGATTGTGTCCAAATATAGTGTTAATGTCCTGATTTGTAATCTGAGCTGTACATAAATATTTATGACTTGTTCTAGAAAAATGAAGTTCTAGAGTAATTTCTACTCCGGAATTGTAGAGCACTGAGTTTATCTGCATTGCATTGCTGAAGAAGAGTGTGGAGGTTAGATGAAACCAAGCATTTCATATTACAGGTGCCAATGTGACTGATAGCTCTTGGAAGTTGGTACCCTGATATACATACAGAGATAAATGAGAGCGTGAATAAAACATTTCATATTACAGGTGCAAAAATTATGTACTGTGAAACCTGTAGTTACCATACATGTAAGGGATTATCTAAGTACAATTGTTAGCAGAGCAGAACAGAATCAAGAGATCATGGATCACTCTTGCAAAGCATTATTATCAGCGAATCCTCAAATAAGGAAAGAGTCAAATGATGCATGAAGAAACATGAAGTAATTCATTGCCACAAGCTTTTATAAGGAATAGATAGCAGTAGTACAATATAACTAATACAGAAAAAACAAATGTGCTGAATGCTAATGTTTTTTTTTCAGTGGCGCAGCTTGATTTCACTGGGTGATAACGGATAAGGTTATATATATATAAGTAAGAGCATAAAAAGCTCAGAACATTTGTTTCAGAAAATGTGGTCGATATAAGAGCATAAAACAAAATTGAAGTACTGATTACTGAAGGGTGGGATCGACTAAAACTAAAAAGGTGCATCACTGACAAAGTACAGTTTGCTAATGGTCAGATATAACAGCTGCCTCTTTACCTTGTATTCAGGTTTCTCTTGAACCATTAGCAATTTTTAGCATGCAGGATGCAGCTCACATGAAAGAAACCTCGTGAGTGATAATCTTCTTAATATTCAAATGGATATCTTTCGTACATCTGGTAGTGATAACTGTGTTAACATTAGTAGTGTTTCTGCAATGATGTTTTTGGATAGAAAATGGAACTACTTACAGTTTGCTAGTGTTTCGCCGAAGAGGACGTCAAAGTTCATCTAAATTTTGGATTTTAGCCCCTACTTTAGGTATATTTTCATGGTTATACTCCCGGAGAAACGATTTGCAGAAATGGAGCTCAGACCTTCATGCCGTTGCCTTTCTTTGGACAATATATCATTTCGCGCTGAGTTATATGACGTGGCTCGCATGGCGAGCTGACATGGCGGCAATAGTCAGTGCCAACTCTCTCGGTGCCAAGGCCCACAACGACCAGGTCTAGGCCATATCCTCGCGGCCAGGCTGGGCCATCCCACTAGGGCCCAAGTCAGATGCTGCATGCTTGGATGCCGGCCTGGCCCGCCTATGTGCCACTCTTTGGATCTCTCAAATAGACCGTTGAAGCTTCGATTGAGTTTAAGATCTTTCTATATCAAGGTATACTCCCTCTCTCCCTTAATTTGTACACGTTGATTTTGTCTTTTTGAAATGTTTTTTTTGCATACCCTAATTTTAGTTGTGTGGTAGTTTAGTTCATGTTTTGTGGATGAAATGCTAAATCCGTGGAAGGTTTGAGTAGATTATGTGTAGTAGCATGAATTGCAATCAAATGTAGGTCCAGATTTGATGACTAGTTAATATTCTGCCATGAGATGTTTGTGTGGCTTAGGTTCCAAACTGAGACCATGAGGTAGGTTTGTTAGTATTGAACATGGAGCAATAGCATCTAGTTATGTTTATTTTGTATATTTTTTAGATTTGAAATCCAACTTTGTGACAATCATGGTTTGTGGTTTTGAAATAGATGGACAAACTAATAACTTTGCATAATGGATATGTAGTGTGAAGAGAAATGATTATGGTGGTGTTGATTTTGATGGAATGCAAGAGGTGTGTATGTTCAAATTTGTACTGTGGATTATCGAAGGATCACCGAGAAGCTCCTGGTAAGAAAAAGATGAGGACTGACCAGTGACCAGCGATGAATATAGTAGAATTCACCGGTGAGGCGGTCATGCGCTGTCCCCATGTCACAGTCCGTCAGTCTCTCATCTAGGTACATCCCTCAGAACACCGCAGCCCAAAGAAGAGCAAGAGGGCCCGGTCCAAGAGCACCAGAGTGTATGGGTCGTGAGTGGGCCTATAACGTCATATCCAATAGAGGAGGCGAGTGAGAGAGTGTAACGGTTGAATTCTGTAAACACTCTACTTTCTATTCAAGACAGAGCTAACCTCGGCTAACATCTCTCCCTCTCCCTCTACTCTGATTGGCGTCTGACAACGAGGATGTCGTTGACACCCCACATAGCCACTTCTGAGCATATATAATTTAACAAATACTCTTATATTGATATCACACCATGTTGAGAATAAAATTATTTGAAAACTAGAACATGACACACGCCTAACTAAGCATGGATCGGTACTCCACAAAATCAACCGAGACAGTTGAGAGGGGTTGCGGCTAATCTGAAGTGTATAAATTTGAGCCGTTGATTTTTAAGTTTTTTGAACCAATTAATTAACCTAAGAAAAGGAAAAAGGAAAAGAAAATATCTTCAAATCCCCCATGCACGGGACAGACAGAAGCGGCGGCCTTCCTTTCAGTATGTTACATAATATAAAAAATATCAACATGTATACAACAACTATCACGGTTTATTCAGTTATTAAAAGTTACGTTACATATATAAAAAGTATCTGTAGTTAACACATTAATTGAGACGTGAACTTTAGCAATCTAAAACATGTTATATGTTGACACGTTAAAATCGAGTGAGTATGTTATACTAACTCGAATAATACTATATTTCATAGTTGAGAAGGCCTTAGTTGTCACGTATATTGAGCATGCAAAATGGCCATGTAAAGTTTCATGTATGCACGTAAATTTTCGTGTACGTTGGGCACATACAGACGTCAATTTCACGTCTGTTTGAGCACATACGTGTGGTACGCATTACTTGAAGAAAAAATAGGTAGTTTACTATAACAAAAAATTACAATGGATCATCTAAAGTTAAAAATAAAATAAAAGATTTACCACATCCAATGGATCATGTATGCATCAATTAGATTTAAAAAGATCTTTATATCTAAAACTTTTCCTGATTTATCATACTTTCTAAAATTAAAAATTAAATAAATATATATATTTCATATATTACCTCCTAGAAGGGAATATATGATCGTGACCGTTCGATCGAAACAAATAAACAGCTCACATTTATTTGGTTGTACCGCAGCAAAGCCTATTTTTATATTATTTTCCATTAAAACATGCCATCGTTTTTAATCTTCTGCAACAATGAAATAGGCACACACTCATGCCCATTTGTTAAAAAAAATCTAGATTCATAACACCGGGAGATATAGGTCGCAACAAGAACCACCATAGTTTGAGCTAAGTTTTTAACTAAACGCATGCATATTGAAGATATAGAGGGTGAAATGCAAAGAAGAAGCTATAGATATTGATTAAAAAAATATATATAGATCAATAATTGAACAACAGAAAAAGGTGCAAATTAGTACAAGTATTTTCATTACTTGTAGGTATTATACACTAATAACTAAACTAACATATAATGTTTATATCTTGTGCGTGAACATGGGTTAATAGCATAGTTATTGGAATCGGATAGAACCGGCGGTTCGACAAGAAAAAAACGAAACTAGAGCCTCCATCGGTCCAGTCCAGCTTACTGTTCGCTTGAACTTATAAACCGGCTTATCAGCTACAATATACGGTATTTTTCTCTCACAACAAATCAGCTTCAATCGGCTTATCAGCTGGCTTTAATACCAGCCGAACAGGCCCTGATCGTCGATGCAATTGAACCAGGAAAAATTAGTTGAACCACCGACTTTTATTGCGTAACCAGTGAAAACCACTTAAAAACTGGGAGTGGAACCCCTGTAAAATTGAAGTCGAGACTGAGTGCAACACTCGAGCAGGCACATGATCACGTGGGAGGGCCGCTGTAAAAGCCGGGACTGAGTGCTACGCTCGAGCAGGCACATGGTGACGTGGGAGGAGGGACACTGTAAAAGCCAGGACTGAGCACAACGTAATACTCTAGCAGAAACATGGTCCCGTGGGAGGATGAAGAGAAAACGGTGTAAAAGAGAGGAAGGAGGGAGGAGAAAACGCTGTAAAAGTGTGATGAAAATGCAGGGAAGTGATTCGAACTCAAGCAACACCACTGAGCTATGTGGATGCTTGTGACATTGATATTGATATACATGTCTGACCGATCCTATCTGAACTGTATTAAGCCGGCGGTTGAACCAATCAAACTATGAACCGAGACCTTTACCGGTTCAATCTTCGATTCGGTCCTAGCGTAACAACTATGGTTAATGACAGCGTCAAAAGTCAGCTGACACTCCCGTTCCACCGGCCACCGGTGACCGGCCTAATTACGAATTCACGTATCCACCTCAAGCCCGGCGTGGGACGGCGCCGGTATATACTTTTGACACCAGTGGAAGGTACCAGTTACCTGCAAAAACAGACGTTCGTGGTCCGGCTCGTTTGTCCTTGACTTTTTCAGTGGAAGCTCACTGCCGTCCATTGCGGTACCTACTGAAAACAACGAGAAGTTGTCAATGTCAGTCCGGCACCATTAGACTAAGTCACCGAAAGAGGAATCCAGGCCCACCCTCGCGTGAAACAAAGCCACAAAGGAGTGCATTCCGCGGCGTAGTATAAAGCATATATCTTGCGAAATTCCTATGTACGAGCTCACGTCGGGAACTAGCTGGCTCAGGCGGCCTCAGGCACGGTGGCACGCTACGAATGGACGGCGGCGGCGATAATGGCCGCTCGCTCCTGACCATGCTAGGCCTCGGCGTCCTCGCCTGCAACTCTGCCGCGGCCGTCTACAGGTCCTGGGGCGACGTGGCCTCGGTGCTGTTCGTGGTCGCCGCCAACGCGGCGCTGCTCCTGCTCCTGCATTTTCTGTGCAAGTTCGATCGCGCGCGACCTGGGGACGACGACAGGGGCAAAGCCAAGGCCGCTGTCTGGGCGCTCACCACGCTGCTTACGGTGATGTTCGCTTCGCGTGTGGCGCCGCTGATGCCGCCAATCGTCGGCGTCGCCGTCTGGGTGGTGGCTCTGGCGACGGCCGGTGGTGGGTTCTGGGCCTTGTTTATTGGCCCCTGAGAACTGAGAAGCCGCCAGCCAGTGATGACTGATGAGTGCGTTATTGCTAAGGCCATGCATGTCATAGGCGTATTTGACCATTCATATGTATCTTTTTTTTTCTTTTTCTTTTTTTGCATCTCTCTGTTTTCCCTCTTCTGCCAGTGCCAGGACGAACAAGGTCACGGCCATGTTAAGGGATGCTGACTCAGGAACACGCTGGTTCAGCTGTTTATGACGACGTTACATTTTCTTTTCAGTTCACCTGCTGCTCCATCTGTGTCGTCGCGTGGATTTGCCTTTCCTAATATGAGGCCATTTTTCTGTGCTCCGACTTTTGGCGGACAAGTTTGTAGAAAAACTTTTTGGCAAACATGCGTGTCACAGTTTTGGAGGAAAACTTGCAGTGGAACTTTGAAAACTTGTTCACTGCAATGGCATTCTGTTCCTTGTTTCATCAGGAGCTTTGCGAGATGGGTTTTCCTCTCGTGCTATCGGTGTGATGCTGCGGGTTCAGTCAGCGCACTCCTTCCGGTAATTGAGTACGTAGCCAATACACGGCTGTGCAGTGGGCAGTGGCCAATGGCCAGTGGGCACCAGCGGCATGCAGCCGGCGGCTTTGCTGTTGCTGGCCTGGTCTACGGAGACAGCAGACAGGAATTGGCTTCGTCCATAGTCGCAGCGGCGGCGCATACTAGGTGTCCTTAAAAATCAGGAACAAACATGACCTTGTTAAGGGTGTGGTGCTAGCGGTAGAGTTTTACCGTCTATGACCTGAAAGTTCCGGGTTTGAGTCGCGGTCTCCTCGCATTGCACAGGCGAGGGTAAGGCTTGCCACTGACACCCTTTCCCAAACCCCGCACAGAGCGGAAACTCTCTGTACTGGGTACGCCCAAACATGACCTGCATGGCTACCATTGCGGCGAAACGCTGGGTGTAATAGTGTAGCTCCAGCCTCCAGGTTGCACGCCGCGTGCTAGAAAGCGGCAGATGGAGTTCTACTCTTAGGTCTAAATATGTCATTATTTTTTTTGAAAAAATTGTGTTTCAAAAAAAGATATGATTTTTTAAGATATATTAATCATATTAAATCATATTTTTTGTGAAATTAAATAAAAATAATTTTTATATGAAAATTATAGATCTCGACGAGATTTATAACTTTCTAGTTTTGAGTTTTTTCATTTGAAGTCGTTAAGATGCTCAAAAAAATTAATGACATATTTAGACTTAAGGGTATTTTCGACTTTTCACGCCTGCAGTTTGACGGCGTTAGAGCTCAAACTGACGGCAGTGGCATGGAGGGCACAAAAAGTTGGAGCAGTGGCACTGAAGACCGCTGAACTTTTCCAGGGACACACAGGGCATTACGATCTTTTTTAATGGCACACAAGGAACCTAAAAAAAAACTATGGCAAGCCAAAACTTAGGCATGCCAAAATCAAGGCAGCTAAAGTTAGGACAAAATACATAGGTGTGTATTTGGTTGATAGCCAAAATCAAAGCTTGCCAAATTTCTCTTTTATATAGTTTAAGAACTTTCTAAAGACTTACTAAAATTTTGACTATAAATATTAGTGTGCTAATTTTTTTGGCAATGAACTCATTGATGACTACAAAATTAGGCGTGGCATGATTTTGACTGGTAGAGAATCGGAAGCCAACCAATCAGACCATGCATCCGTACGTGTGCGTTCACTAAAGTCTGTCAACAAAGCTAATGGCCCTGTTCGGCTTACCTTAAAGTCGGTTTGTTCGGCTTCTTTTTTCAGCCAAAACAGTATTTTTCTCTCACAACAATTCAACCAAAATAGTGTTTTCAGTCAAGTTTCAACAAGCCGAACGGGGTCAATATGGGTAAAACTGAGGAGGCTGAGTGGATTACAGCACAAGGATAGAAGAAGCAGAGAAGAGACAGAGACCTGGTGAGCAGGTTGAAGAAAAAGAAAGCAGAGTGGCGGGTCACAGCAGGAACCTCCCTAGCTGGGAGACGGAGAACGGAGACAGCAGATCGCTGTCTAGTTACGTACGCCGGCGCTAGGAGAGACGGACTTTGGCCGTCTTTCGCTGGCGGCGCAGCCGGCGACCATCCCATCGCCGTCGGTGACCAGCGGCAAGGCGAGGTAAGTACTCTAAGGCAACGAATCAATTGATGACTACAAAATTTGGCATGCCATAGTTTTGGCTGGGCGAGAATCGGAAGCCAACCAATCAGACCATGCATCCGTACGTGTGCGTTCACTAAAGTCTGTCAACAAAGCTAAAAATGGGTAAAACTGAGGCGGCTTAGTGGATTACAGCACAAGGATAGAAGAAGCAGAGAAGAGACAGAGACCTGGTGAGGAGGTTGAAGAAAAAGAAAGCAGAGTGGCGGGTCACAGCAGGAACCTCCCTAGCTGGGAGACGGAGAACGGAGACAGCAAATCGCTGTCTAGTTACGTACGCCGGCGCTAGGAGAGACGGACTTTGGCCGTCTTTCGCCGGCGGCGCAGCCGGCGACCATCCCATCGCCGTCGGTGACCAGCGGCAAGGCGAGGTAAGTACTCTACGTCTCCTGCCATGTTTTTCCTTGTCTCTACTCTTTTCGTCAGTAGCTTTGATTTTTTTCCAACCCCGCATAGCCTCTTCTCGCTTGTTCTGTTCCTGGTCCTGGGCTCTGATCGCGAGATCTTCATCTCTGCTCCCCTAGTTTGCCGCTTATGGCCTTCGTTTCACCTCTGCTTGTTCCCCTTTCTCCTTGTGGCCTCAATTCGATTATTCAAAGCATTGGGCATCCACCATTGTCCTTGTCCACTGGTGCCCTTTTGGATTCCTGAAAGCTGCTTCCTATGCTGCCTCTTTTCATGAGCTGGGCCCTCCTCTCCCAATCGAACCAAATCTCCATTTTTAACAAGATAAGATAGGATTTCCTAAAAAAAGATAAGCTAGGAAGCTTCTCCAGCATACTCCGAGTCTCCGATCCGTAGGTCGTTCGATGCGCCTTTCCACTTCTTTACAGTGGCATCTGATGCTGCGATTTCAGTAACTCGCAGGTAACCGTGCGTGGAATTCACCGTCACGGCGTCACGAGGGACGTGGCGCTCCTACACGACAGGTATGTCGTGTAGTTTTGTCTGCATGTTTTTTCTAGGAACATCCTACAGACTCCGACAAGCATTTTCCGGATCTTCGTAGAATCTTCGGCGTGTTTCCGAAAAGACAAGAACGGCTGAAGGAACTGTTGCAGTATATAGGCCGCGTTTAGACGCCAACGCCAAAATTTTTTGGTTTTGGGTACTGTAGCCTGTTTGTTTGTATTTGGTAATTAGTGTCTAATTATGGACTAATTAGGTTCGAAAGTTTCGTCTCGCGATTTTTCACCCAACTGTGCAATTAGTTTTTTTTCGTTTACATTTAGTACTCCATGCATATGCCGCAAGATTCGATGTGATAGGTACCGCATAAAATTTTTTGAAATCTAAACAGACCCTAAACATGGCCTATATATAGAGGTGCATGTGTTGGAAAAATTTACGATCGTTTACGAGCCAGCGAACAGGCTGCTTCATCTCTGCTCCCCTAGTTTCCCGCTTATGGCCTTCGTTTCATCTCTGCTTGTTCCCCTTTCTCCTTGTGGCCTCGATTCGATTATTCAAAGCTTATAGGGCATCCACCATTGTCCATTGGTACTCTTTTGGATTCCTGGAAGCTGCTTCCTATGCTGCCTCTTTTCATGAGCATGGACCATCCTCTCCCAATCGAACCAAATCTCCATTTTTAACAAGATAAGATAGATTTCCTAAAAAAAAAAACACCCTAGGAAGCTTCTCCAGCATACTTCGACCCTTTTTACAGTGGCATCTGATGCTGCGATTTCATTAACTCGCAGGTAACCGTGCGTGGAATTCACCGTCACGGCGTCACGAGTGATGTGGCGCTCCTACACGACAGGTAGTAGTTTTTGTCTGTATGTTTCTTCTCCGACAATCCTTTTCCGGATTACTATATAGCTGATTCCAGAATCTTCGGCGTGTTTCCTGAAAACACAAGAACGGTTGAACGAAGGAACTGTTTCAGTTGTTCTTGTTCACTTCTTGCTCTCTCTCCATTCTTCGCCGAGGCGTCTCTATATATACCGATGCATGCGTTGGGAACAATTCGAGGATGTAAACGCGAGCCGCGCGAGTGCCAGAAAACTGATACATGGACTTCCACCGCCACGGCTTACTGACCACGCTGGGCTTCGCCGCGCTGACGGGCAACTCCGCGCTCGCCATCTACCGGTCGCGGGACGACCCGCGCGCCGTCGCGTTCGTGGCCGGCGCCTACGTGAGCATCGCGCTGCTCTTCCACTTCCTGCGCAAGTTCGAGCGCGGGGAAGGGGACGGGGGCAGGACCAGGGCGGCGGTCTGGCTGCTCACCACGCTGCTCACGGCCATTTTCGCCGCCAGGGTCGCCCCGATGATGCCGCCGGCCGTCGGTGCCTTGGTGTACTTGACGGCAGCCGGGACCGCCGGCGCTGGATTCTGGGCCTTGTTTCTCCATCGCCATTGACACGTGCGCACTTCCTCGTTCGAGACATACAGAACTACAGATGTGGCGTACTGGGCATCTACTGCGCACATTCATACACGACACTGGACAGGACCACAGGAATAGCGAAAAATTCTCCTTACAAGTGTTAGGTTTTTTTTTTCAGATGTTCGTTAGACAAGAAATTTTTGTGTCCCTTCCGAAAATGAACTTGAACCTGTGTAAAGTGCACTTGGACTATTTGTCTAAGTACTTGTTGTGTGTACTAAGAAGGAGAACAAGTATCTATTGATAATTATACCTTTGCACATCGTATATCATGATTCACGACGATGCTATTTCCTAGTATTTGAACATTTTTTGTGGTCGGTTGTCAAGTCAGCTCTGTCACCGTAGTATTGTTTTTTCTGTACGGCAATGGGAGCTACATGGCTCGAGGTCGTACGTGGCCTAGATATGCAGCAGAGGGAGCTGGTCGAGGCCGATTAGACATTTGTTCTGTGCTCGAGAAACCCACGGATGCCTTCCTAGAAGACCCATCAGGGAGACGCACGGTGATGATGTTATAGTATCGACAAATCCACCTAGAACGTCAATAAATCTCTTCGAGAGAAACGTCGAACAACAGGGGATTGGAAGAGTTAAATGTAGAAGATTGGTTTTTGATCGATTGTGTAGTTGGATACCTCAATCGGACGTGATCCTCCGATATATAGAGAGAGGATGGTCTTAACCCAGTGAAAAAACATCATGAGACATTAGTTTGCAAGTTTGCCATGAGATCAAGAAGATTGGATCGGATCTAGGACAACTAGATTCGGACAAGGTACGTCATCTGAAGTTCCAATGCACAACTCCCATGTCAGAAGTTCCGATGTCCAACTCCCAAGACTAGGGAGCCTCACCGGTCAGAACTTCCGATAGGTGTCGGAAGTTCCTATATGACCCCATCAATAATTAAATGCAACGTAGCTCAACAAATTTCCAAGTCCAAATTCAACCTTCCCTAATCCTTTCTTGTTGTCAACATATGTCCCACTGTTTTGAAAGCGAAGCATATGCAATTTTAAAAAACACATGACAGCAAAGCAACGATTTTAAGCCAACGGTTTAGTTCGAACTACGGTACATGCATGAGCCATTTTGTTCCAACTGTGTATGATGTGTCTGATAAAAACATATGATAAACACACAACGATGCTCCAACCCATCAGCCATTTTACCGACAAGGATGCTGCCACCGCCCACCGGACCTCCACCAAGTTTTGTAGATTTATGTGTTGCAGATGGGCGATAAGCCAAGTAGCCAACATGGAGGTGGTGGTGGTGGTGTCAAATCGGCAAGGAGGACCCCAGCCATTAATTTTTGCTATGATTTTCGTTGTTTTGTTGTCGATAGATTTGAAATCGATAACTTCGGTTAATAACTGAAACCAAACTAAAACAACCGAAGACCCAAGGGCTCGGTCTCCATGACTGTCTTCCTCGGCGAGTGTGGCAGAATCGTCCGAAATAGCACACTTTTGGAGGCACTCGTCTTCCACCAGACACTAAGCACCTCGAAAGCTGGTTACATCGAACGGTTCCGTCGAGCACACCTCAAGGGAGAACTCAAATAATCCACGTTTTTCCTCCGGGGTCCAATAATAAGAATGAGTTTACAATACTTAGTCCATTTCATACAACAAGAGTTCTTAGAAATACATTATTACAACACCAAGTTCAGAGTGCGGAATTTAAACAGCGGAATTACAATAAACATCTAACGATAAGATACAAGGATCTGTCTGTGCCCACAAGAAGAATCCTCCACACAACAGCTGTACTAGTAGGACTCATAGGACAGATATATTTATGCAGGTGGTTTTCATAAAATGTCTATAACATAAATGCACATCATATATATATATATATATAGTGATTATTCAAAATAAGGGTTATGCACCGGGGCTTGCCTTGGGCAGACACGGTGTCAGCTCAGTCAGTCAGTGGCGGCTCCGGGACCTCCTCCTACACGAGGATCTTCTCCTCGTACTCCTCGATCACCTCCTCGAACTCGTGATCTCCGATACTCACGATTTCCACCAACTCGTTCTCTACATATAAGCGATGATGATGTAACACTTAGCATTTTGGCAACAGCAACTCTTAAAATAAGAATACACATGGTAAACTACTAAGCTAGCTCTAATGACTAACATACTAAACTAACTATCATCTTCAACAAGTAAAGTGTTGGGTTCAACTATCAAACACCTAGCTTTACAAATGAATGATGTATCTCTATTTCTACTAATGATTTAATGTATATTTGAAATAAAGAGCATTTAACTACCCTTATGTTAAGTCTATTCTAAAGCTACAAAAATTACAGTGAACACATAATAATACCATGAAGCTACTATAAATTTTTTAAAGCTAAAGCTATCACCATTTTATCATAAAAATTCCTAAAATATTTAACATAATAATATCAAGCACTCTCAAATGATTTAATAGCTCCTGATATCGACAAGTATATATATGAACTAAATACACTAACAGATATAGCACAATTTTAGGAACTTAACAAAATTTGTTTCACAATTTTTGGACATCTACATTATTTTTTATTAATTATCAAAGTTTAGCTCAGAATTGAAATGAAAAGCTATTTCTATTTTTCCACGAAAAAGGTAAACCGCTTTTGGCCCAACGCGGCCCACACGGGGCAGCGCGCGTGCGAGCGCGCGGCGGCCCATAGGCGCGGCCCACGTGAGGCCAGCCTGCAGCGCGAGGCGGCCCGCGGCTGGGGAATCCTGCGCGCGCTGGCACATTATGTAACACCCCTGGTGTTTTAAACCCTAAAACCGGTCATGTCATCATATGCATTGCAAATCATTTGGTCTTAGTGAAAACTTGGATATGTATTCACTAAAACAAGTTTACATTTATGGTTATATATGTTGACTTGTATGGAATGAATCGAGTTCAAAGCTTTGTATTCATTTGGATTTCCGAAAACCCTAATTCTCAGCGTTTAATTCTACCTCGGAAAACCCATTTCAAAATCTAAGCATATTTTAGGGTTGAGCCTAAAAGCAAAAGTGTAGAGCTTGTCATGGTGTACAAAGTTGATTTTTGGAGTTTTCAAAGTTGTTTTATAAAATTTGAAGTAATTTGAAAAGACGTAAATTCTCAAAGTGTCACTTTTGATTTCAAACTTGCATTTCAAAATGTAGACCGAATTTGGGTATGGTTATAAAAGAAAAGTTGTAGAACTTTGAATTTGGAACAACTTTTATTTTTGGAGATTTTTGAGTTGCCACATAAATTTGGGAGTAATTTAGGATTCAAAGCGAGTGACAATTCTGTAATTTCGGTGAACAGTACCCGCGGACGACACCTCATCGCCGGCAACCTTCGTCTGGTTTCTAGGCACGCTCGTGGCCATCTTCGGCTCCGCACTGGCACGGGAAGGCTCATACGTGGCTTCTCCTTGCTTCTGAGCCGCGCTATAAGGCCAATGCCGTCGCCGTTCTTCTCCGTTTCTTCTCCCATGTTTTTCCCGACGCCGCCGTCGTTGCTCCATCGAGCTTGTGCCTCGCCGTTGTGCCTTTCTAGTCTCAGCAAAGCTTGCCACAGCTCCGCTTGCTCCTTGCACACCAAGCCAACCAGCCATTGAAGCTTGACTCCGCCGAGAACCCGCTATGCACGCCTTTCTTCATCGCGGCCGGTAGCACCGCCGTCGAGTGCGCGTCACCATGGCCAGCACCCTACGGTGCGTCTTTGCTCTTGCTCTATGTAGCTCCATCTTCACCATGTTGTCGTAATGCTTTGTGCCCGGTTGATTGATCCTTTTGTCCACCGCAGCCACCGGAACACCGCCGTCGATGTCTGCTTCGCCGCCGTGTTTGCAGTGACCGACGACGAGCTTCTCTGTTGCTCCTCCAGTCCATTTTTCTGTCCAACGTGTTCGGGGTGAGCTCTTGTTTCTTCCCAAGCACTTTGTTCAACCGCTACCGGCCTTGTTTTGCCGGCGTAGCATAGCCGCGCCGCCGTGTCGGCCATGGCCGGCGTCGAGCTCAGATTGTGCAGCGATTGGTGCAATTAGTGCTACCCCTAGGTGCGCCTTGTCATGGTGATCACGTTGGTACCCTTGCCGTCGCCGTTGATCTCATCGGCGGTGAGAAATCACCGGTCAAAGCGCGGTCATTGCTGCTGTGCGTGGTAGCACTGTGCTGACATGTGGGGTCACGATGTCAGTGACCGTGGGTTTTAAAATGGAATTTTCTATTTTTCATAAATAAATGAATAGTGTTAGTTTTTGTTATTTTTGTGTAGAATTAAATATAGCTCCAAAAATTATGACAATTTTTGTGTGACCTCTCGGAGATGTAAACTATTTAGGAAAAATATTAAATGTTAATTTTTAGTAATTTTTGAATGTGATAAAAATTGCTCAATTAATTAATAAATGAGTTTTCATAATTTTTCTAGGCTTAAATAATTATCCAAAAATTATGAAAATTGTTTTTACACTTAGTTATCATATGATGAGTCTTCACTAAAATTTTGAGCTCATTTGGAAGAAGTTTAATTATTTCATAATTTTTAATTAAATAATTAATTCATAAAAGCAAATAGTAAACCTTAATGAATTAGGTTTTGTTTGAATTTTGGATTGAGTGATGACCTTGGTTCATTAGTATAATATAATTCTTGGAACTTAAAGTAAGTATTTGGGTTTATGAAAAAGGTTTAGTTAGTTTTGACTTGTAACTGTACCGCGAAGGAAAGTTGTATTCAAGTTAATAATTTTTGCATCCATCGTCAAGCATCATGTTTCATATCTCGCATCATATTAAACATGGCATTGTTACTTCGTGTAGTGAATGAGAGTGAGCACGTGGTAGTCAATCAAGTGGTTGAGGAGGTTAATCCGTCTGTTGAGGTCGGATTTGATATTTGTGGAATGACTCCGAAACCTGACTTTTCTGACAACCAAGGCAAGCCCCGGATGCATTTAAACCTACCTTATGTTTTATAAATTTATATCGCTTTTGCTTTCAAGTACTGCATTAGGTGTTTGGGAGTCAAGTGAAAACATAATTGGTGCATTACCAACCTTGTTTTTCCATATCTACCTTGTTACCCGTTTTATTTCGTAAATACCTAGTTATGCTTAGTCATGCTTAGACAGATAAAAGTCAGGTGATTACCTGTCACCTGCGAGATTTAAATGGGTTTTTGGTTACGGTCGGTTATTCATGTTATCATGAGATATGAGCATGTGGAATAATAAATCTAGACTGGGCGGACTCGGTGTGTAAGAACCACAAGACATGGATGTCTTGTGAGCGGGTTCTTTCCGCCTGTGTCGATTAAGAACTGTCTGTTGTTGAATTGCATGAGATGAGACTTTGTAGTACTAACCACATACTCCAGTAAGCCTTAACTTGGCTATTCTAATATGAGAATTGCTACTCGCTCACTGGAAGTGGAGAGATAGCGGGAATAGCGTGTACCCACGTGGCAATAGGCTGGATTGGTGGAGTACTGTATTCTCGGATGGCACGGACCTGTTCTTATTTTAGAGGACCTAAGGGTAGGTTGGTATATGTAGGTCAGGGACCTACATATGTCGTGTGGTCGGAAATCCTCAGCTGGGTTATAATCGGTTCGAATCGTCGTTGCTCCTCGGTTATGGAGACTCAACTCTCTGTTCATCATCGTAGTTAATAACTGGAACTTGAGTAAGGTTTAAGAAAATGTTGGATATGAAGTTTCATGATCTCAATACGGATCATGTCAGCTTTGTATATGTTCTTTTTTAAGATAAAAATGTTGATATAAAGAATCTTGTTAAAGAGCTTTTACGCAAAAGAACTTTGATTATTGCTAAAGCCCTACCTTGAATCTCTAAGCCTGCATTCCTGAGTCTTATCAATTTTTATTTCGGTTAAGTCTTGTTGAGTACTTTTGTACTCAGGGTTCGTTGACCCTTGTTGCAGGTGAGTCTCATGAGCAGGTCTGCTTTGGACCATGCTGCATGACGGTTGTTCAAATATATGACGATAAGTAAATGTGTGGCCCTTGGGCAGGGCACTTTAATTGTGTGTTTTGTATTATGTTACTAATGCCACTCCACTACTATGGTTTGTAATATTAATCGAACTTAGTTTGTAAGGTTTGAAAGAAATGTTTTGTAAACTAAGTTATTGTAAGACTTCCGCTATATTACTCTGATGTGTATATATTTGAATAAACTGTTGTAATACTGCAATGACTCTGTAATGGGATCCTGCTCAGAAATCGTGGATGATTCGGGGTTCTCCGAGGACACCCGACAATCTTCTTAAGTTACTAGGAACATATGCATGGTCATTAGAGGTCATTGGACAGTGACAGGTGCATGTGGGCCCTATAATTTAGGAGGTTCTGCCACACATTAGCAAAAATGCCCCTGGACTTCGAGCAAAACAACCTGCAGTCCACGTTACTATTTCTATAGACAGCGACTTTGCAATGAAACCCTCAAAACTTTCTCCTCTTTACAACGACAAGGCCCCCGGCCTTCCCCGCGTGCGTCGGCGCGGCGAGCGGTGGCACTGGCGCTTATGCCGGCCACACGGGACCCACGCTGACCTATCTACGAGGCTGACGCTCACCTAGGGTTCAACACGAGACGATGGGCGGCGGTTGCATGAGCCGGGACGCCATAGAAGGACTTCTCCACAATGGCGGGCACCCTGCGGCAATGGCGATGACGTTCTGGTGAGCCGCAGCAACAACAAGGCGGTAGGGGTAGCGGGTGAGCAACGACAACACACCAGTGACCTTACCGAGAAGCCGGCTCGGCCGAAGACGACCCGAACGAGGCTGGCCACGTTCGCGCGGTGAGGTGAACGGTGGACCGCAAAGGCACAGCCGCGTCAGCGGCGAGGAGGTGGCACTAGAGCTATGACTAGCATGCGCACAATGAAGAGGGAGCCAAGGCAAGATAGTGGTGTAGAGGATTTAGCGCAAAGTGAAGTGGCGGAGGCTGGCCACGACGCAGGCGGTGACGGGCCTTAATGGCATGGCGGCGGGCAAAGCTCCAAAATTGGAGCTCGGCGTGATGCGAGTCAAAGCGAGGTGGGGTCGGCTAGAGAGGGGGCGTGAGGGCGAAGACATGAGCACGAGGAATTGATGAGAGGTGCTCGCTCTCTAGCTTCACCGTGACGCGACACGACGGCGGCAGAAAACACAGGGAGAAGAGGGAAAGAGAGAGACGGGCGCGGCAGGTGGGCTCGGCTCATCCTTGCCCTAGTGGGACGTGAACGGCAAGAACGGCAGGCCCACAAGCCGGTGCTAGCTGATAGGCGCGCACCCTCGACTGGAGTGGCCCACGCGGCCGCAGTGCCTTAAATGGCATGGCGATGGTGGCTCGCCCATGTGCGCGCGGCAGAGGCGACACGCATAGGGGCAGCAACAGCACACAGGTGCAGCGGACCGGCGTGGAACCGACGACGATGCGACGGCAATGGCAGCGTCGTGACATGAGGAGCGTCGGTAGTGCGGACGCAATGGCAGCATAGCTCAGCCGTGGCGGCACCCAAGACGGCAGCGTGAGGCAGAGCAGCAGGGCGCGGGGCCAGTGGCTCGCTGTGGTTGGCCTCGGCCAAGCCTAGGCAGCTCGACCGGCCAAGCGCGGCGACACGGTTGACCGCGTGGGACGTGGCCATGTGCGCGGCATGATAAGGCCATGCGGTGACCGCGCACCCGACGCCAACCAACCCGAGACAGTGACACGCACGAATTTTAAAGCGTTCAATACGACCAAACGATTGATTTAGGACCTAAACCATCTTCACCATGCTCAAGATGGCACATGAGACTACCAAATCGAGCTATAACACTATACCACCCTTTAACCCAATCTCTCACAATAAATTGCTAAACATAGCAGTGTCTAACTGTTGGCAGACTCGAAAATTTCTAAGTTTTTGAGCTGAATTTGATTTCCATTTGCGATTTCTAAGCTAGTGGAAATATTAGCTAGTAATATCATTTTTCAACCGCAAGTATTTCATTATCATCTACAAAGTTTGTACTTCCAACTTTATTAAGGTGACACATATATGTTCTATAGCATTTTTGCTTAATAAAAATTGGTTTTAAACCCTAAGTGATATAACATGACTATCGAATCAGCTTTCGTTTTGCATTTCTGTTGATCGTTTCGAGTTACAGAAATTAATCTAAACACTCTATTACATGCATTAACACATAAACATGATGCTCATGACATATTTTAGTAAATGATTTACAGTGTAACACTGAAGGTGTTACAAATCTACCCCCCTTAAATAAAATCTCGTCCCGAGATTTCATGTGCCTAGTGTGGGGAAAAGAGATAAGAAACAATTTTTGATTTAAACAATTACCTCGATGAACTAGAAAGAAGGTGGGGATAATGCTTCAAGATATAGCTTTCTTGCTCCCACGTTGCTTTGTCCTCCAAGTGATTTTGCCACTAAACTTTATAAAACCTCACCACATTGTTTCTAGTCACTCTTTTTTTTCATCTAAGATCTTGACAGGATGCTCAATATAAGACAAATCGGGCTGGAAAGGAAGTCCTTCAATTTCCACAGCTTCATCAGGGACCCGCAAACACTTCTTTAACTGGGAAACATGGAGGATATTATGCACTACTGACAAAATATTCGGGAGCTGGATACAATAGGCAGCAGAACCATACCGGGTCAAAATCTTATAAGGTCCAACATAGCGAGGGGCTAGCTTTCCACGGGCACCAAAACGATGTACACCTCTCATGGGAGACACCTTGAGATACACATGATCACCAACTTCAAATTGCAAGGGCCTTCTTCGCTTGTCCCCATAAGTTTTCTAATGACCTTGAGCTGCCTTCAAATGACTTTGAATAACACTGACTTGCTCTCTTGCTTCTTTGATAAAATCAGGTCCAAAATATCCACGATCACCCACCTCAACCCAGTTAAGAGGTGTTCTACATTTCTTGCCATATAGGGCCTCAAATGGTGCCATTCGAATGCTTTCTTGATAACTATTGTTATAAGAAAACTCAGCTAGAGTCAAGCATTCGTCTCACTTTTTAGGAAAAGAAATGGCACAAGCCATCAACATATCTTCAAGTACCTGATTGACTCTTTCTGTCTGACCGTCAGTTTGCGGATGATAAGCTGAACTTCTAAAGAGACTAGAACCAAGACATTTCTGAAGTTGCTCCCAGAAACGAGAGATAAAGACCGACCCTCTATCAGAGACGATAGTAAGAGGAAGTCCATGTAGAGTCACAATCCGATCAAAATACAACTTAGCATACTTCTTGGATGAATATCTGGTATCCTCTGAAAGGAAATGAGCAGACTTGGTAAGGCAATCCACAATGCCCAAATAGAGTCATACCCCTTTGTCGTGTGGGGCAAACCCACAACAAAGTCTAGAGAAATATCCTCCCATTTCCATGCAGGGATAGGCAAGGGCTGTAAAAATCCAGGCGTACGCATATGGTCTACCTTAACTCTTCCACAAGTGTCGCATTCCATGGCGTACTTGGTGATATCCTGCTTCATATTTGACCACCAATACAAGTGGCTCAAATCATGGTACATCTTGTTACTTCTTGGATGGATGGACAACTTGGAATGATGAGTTTCATCCAAAATCTTTCGTCTAAGCTCATCACTTGAGGGAACAACCAATCTGTTCTTGAACCTCACTGCACCTTGATCATCAATACTAAAATGTGGACCCCGCCCTTCGGCAATTAACTTCTTGATATGCGGAATTTCTGAAACATCTTGCCTTTGCTCTATAATAATTTGCTCAAGTAAATCCAAGACTAAAGCAATGTGAGCTAGCACCTCAGCATGGTTGAGAGACAAAGGTGCTTCTTCAATTTGATACGACTTTTGACTTAAGGCATCAGCCACCACATTAGCTTTTCTAGGATGGTAATGAACCTCCAAATTATAATCCTTGATTAGCTCCAACCATCTCCGTTGCCTCATGTTTAGCTCAGACTGAGTGAAAATATATTTAAAGCTCTTGTGATCCATATAAATATGTACCTTATTTCCCAACAAATAATGCCTCCAAATTTTTAGAGCGTGCACCACAGCAGCCAACTCTAAATCATGGGTGAGATAATTCACCTCATGCTTTTTCAGCTGGTGTGAAGTATAAGCTATCACACGTCCATCCTGCATAAGCATGCATCCCAATCCAGTCCTTGAGGCATCATAATACGCATCAAATGACCTATCAATATCTGGTTGGGCAAGAACGGGAGCAGCGATAAGAAGTTTCTTCAAGGCTTGGAAAGCTTCTTCACAAGTCGGACTCCATACAAACTTGATATCTTTTTAGAGCAACTTGGTCATTTGTTGGACTATTTTAGAGAAGTCAGGCATGAAGCGCCGATAATAACCAGCAAGACCAAGGAACTGACGGATCTGATGCACTGACTTTGGAGACTTTCAATTTAACACATCTTGCACCTTGCTTGGATCTATAGAGATACCCGCAGGTGTCAGAACATGTCCCAAAAACTGCACTCGATCTAACCAAAACTCACACTTGCTGAATTTAGCATACAACTTGTGTTCTCTCAATCAAGTTAGTACTATTTGGAGATGTTGGGCATGCTCTTCATTGTTCTTGGAGTATATCAAAATATCATCAATGAACACCACTACAAACTTATCCAACTCTGTCATGAAGACTGAATTCATGAGATACATGAAGAATGCAGGAGCATTGGTGAGACCAAAAGACATGACTAGATACTCATAAAGCCCATACCTAGAAGAGAAAGTTGTCTTTGGTATATCTTGTGGTCTAATCTTAATTTGATGATACCAGAACGAAGATCAATCTTTGAAAACACTTTTGCACCAACCAACTAATCGAACAAAGTATCAATACAAGGTAAATGATACTTGTTCTTAATAGTTACCACATTAAGAGGGCGGTAATCTACACACATCCACAGAGTACCATCCTTCTTCTTCACAAAATAGCTGAACAACCCCATGGTGAAGAACTAGGACGGATAAATCCCTTCTCCAATAATTCCTCTAACTACTTCTTCATTTCTGCTAGTTCTTTAGGAGCCATGCGGTAGGGACGCCATGAAATAGGAGCAGTGCTAGGTTCTAACTCAATGTAAAACTCCACATCTCTATCCGGTGGCAACCTAGGTAGATCTTCAGGAAAGACATTCGGGCACTCACAGACCATAGGAATAGAGGCAAGATCAGGAGAAGCTTCAACATGAGCAACAACTGGTAAGGCTGGATCTGAGGGCATAAGGAGAGACATCCTATCCTCGGAAGAAGGAAGCCGTAACTCAACAACTCTCTGCTTAAGGTTCAAGACTACCCCATAAACTCACAACTAGTTTATGCCCAGAATTACATCTATGCCTTGCCCAGGCAACACCATGAACTGGAGGCGGTAAGTGTGAGTGTCTAGCACTAATCCGACTGTGTCCGTCCGAGTATTAATGCACAACTACGCACCCAGGGTACTGATTCTATAGGCAATATGAATAGCCATAAGAGAGATATTGTGCTTCTGTGCAAACCCCATGCTCATGAATGAATGTGATCCACCAGAATCAAACAACAAATATGCTGGGTGGGAATCAATGGTAAACATACCAGGCATCACAGGTTCATTCTACAAAATCTTCTTAACCTCAGTGAAGTTAACTTGTCTAGAGCGGCTTACGGGCACCTTCTTCTTGATAATCGTCCTCTTGACTAGACGAGAGTTGGCTGAAGGCTAGGAAGACTGCGCAGGCTGGTTCTGTGGACACTCCCATGTATAGTGACCTTCCTTGCCACACTTGAAATAAGCACTCGGCTTATTCCCCTGTCCCTGACGAGGCGGAGCTTGCTATCCCTGAGGCTGCCATTGCACCTGCTGAGTAGGTGCATGATACTAGGTGGGAGGCGCCTTGTAAGTCTGCTGAGGCTGATGGAACTATTGCCCATCCAAAGACTGATAGGGCACCCACCTGACAACCTATACCTTCTGAGCCTGGGGGTGACTAGAAGACCCAGTAATCACCCACTTGCGCTTCCACTTAGCCTGAGAGTCACGCTGAAGTCCTTCCATGGCAATAGCAGCATTCATCATAGCACCAAAAGTCTAGTAGTTCTCTGTGTATAGCTCCTTCTGCATATTGCAAGAGAGGCCATGATAGAAATGGTGCCTCTTCTTCTCATCAGTGTCTACATGGGTCCTAGCATACTATGCAAGATGGTTGAACTTATTCACATAATCCATCACAGACATGCTCCCTTGCTTCAAATCTAGGAACTCAGTCAACTTCCTGTTCAGCACACCAGCAGGGATGTAGTAATCTCTGAAAGTAGTGGTAAACTCCTGCCCAAGTCATACGGTGGTCCACTGGTGAAAGGTCCTAATGGCTAGAGGGGGGGTGAATAGCCTAATAAAATTCTACAACAACACTTAACAAAATGTGTTAGACAATTTTGCGGCGAAGCGAGTGTTGCGCTAGCCTACTAAAATGCAAGCCACCTACCACAATTCTATTTCGAATAGTGTATGTCCACACAATAGCTATGACACTTAGCTAAATTAGTGTGCTCTCAAAGACTAACTAAAGAGCAACACTAATCAAACAAACAAGCTCTCACAACTAGCTACACTAAAGAGCTTGATAACTAGTTTCTTGATAATGTAAGAGTGAGCAAGAGAGTTATACCGCCGTGTAGTGGTAGGAACCAATCAATCACAATAATGAATACCAATGTAGACCAATCACCTCGGAATCAAATGATGAACACAATGATTTTTACCGAGGTTCACTTGCTTGCTTAAGCAAGCTAGTCCTCGTTGTGGCGATTCACTCACTTGGAGGTTCACGCTATTGATTGGCATCACTCGCCAAACCCTCAATAGGGTGCCACACAACCAACACAAGATGAGGATCACACAAGCCACAAGCAATTTACTAGAGTACCTTTTGGCGCTCTGCCGGGGAAAGGTCAAGAACCCCTCACAATCACCACGATCGGAGTCGGAGACAATCACCTCCTCCACTCAACGATCCTTGCTGCTCCAAGCCGTCTAGGTGGCGGCAACCACCAAGAGTAACAAGCGAAATTCGCAGCGAAACACAATCACCAAGTGCCTCTAGATGCAATCACTCAAGCAATGCACTTGGATTCACTCCCAATCTCACTATGATGATGAATCAATGATCTAGATGAGTGGGAGGGCTTTGGCTAAGCTCACAAGTATGCTATGTCAATGAAAATATGCAAGAGTAAGAGCCACAGCCTGCCATGGGGCTTAAATAGAGCCCCAATCAAATAGAGCCGTTATACCCCTTCACTAGGCAAAACGCGCTCTGACCGGACGCTCCGGTCAAACTGACCGGACGCTGGCCCTCAGCGTTCGGTCGCCCGATGGACGCCACGCGTCACCAGCTTCAAACGTTGTTCGTCAGATTTCAACGGTCGCGAAGCTGACCGGACGCTCCGGTAAAACTAACCGGACGCTGAAGCCCCAGCGTCCGGTCGTTTCCAGTAAGCTCCCCGAGGCATGTTTTTTCGACCGGACGCGTCCGGTCCACCTTGACCGGACGCAGCCAGCGTCCAGTGCTCAACCCTAGCCACTGTGCCATCTGACAGCTCGATCGGACGCAGCCTTTCAGCGTCCGGTCGCTGAGTGACCCAGCGTCCGGTCAGTAGACCGACGCCAGCATCATTTCGATCAACTTCATTTCAACTCTTACTTCTTCACCCTTGCTCAAGTGTGCCAACCACCAAGAATTTTGCATCCGGCGCAATAGAAAATAGACATTTCATTTTCCTGAAAGCGCCGAATCCATATCAACCCTACAAACACCTTGTGCACATGTGTTAGCATATTTTCACAAATATTTTCAAGGGTGTTAGCACTCCACTAGATCCTAAATGCATATGCAATGAGTTAGAGCATCTAGTGGCACTTTGATAACCGCATTCCGATACGAGTTTCACCCCTCTTAATAGTACGGCTATCAAACCTAAATGTGATCACACTCTCTAAGTGTCTTGATCACCAAAATAAAATAGCTCCTACAAGTTATACCTTTGCCTTGAGCTTTTTGTTTTTCTCTTTCTTCTCTTCAAGTTTAAGCCCTTGATCATCTCCATGCTATCACCATTGTCATGTTATGATCTTCATTTGCTTCTCTACTTGAAGTGTGCTACCTATCTCATGATCACTTGATGAACTAGGTTAGCACTTAGGGTTTCATCAATTTATCAAAACCAAACTAGAGCTTTCAACTGGCTACATGGCATTGAACGTGTCCCACCATGCACTGGGAGAACCCAACAACTATTGCACTACAAAGCGCACCTTCTGTTCTTCCATCACGGTGAGCAGCTAAAACTTTTGCTCTAGAATATGAAGCCAATGCTTCGCATCCAGAGGCTCAACCGTCGGTGTGAACATGGGTGGGTGCATCTTCAAGAAACCCTAGTAAGAACAGGGGCCCTCGGGACAGCGGGCACCACCCCCATTCCCGCCATTGCCTCCGTGGCCCCCACAGGCGAAGCCACCAATGGTCTGGGCAAGCATCTCCAAGGCACGGGCTGACTCACGCCAAGTAGCCAGCATCTTTGTCATCATCTCTGCATGGGTCATCGGAGGTGGTGTTGGCGGCGGAGGAGGAGCTAGAAGTGGGCCTCGTGCCTGTCCCCATTGGTGTGGCCATTGTCATCACCGCGACCCTTTTCACCCTAGTCTTCACCAAGACCATGACCCGTCCCAATACTGGTGCTCCCGTGACTAGACCTCATGTTCATCTATAAATAGATTGGAACTAACCATTAGGGGCAACACCTCCAGATCAGGAATAAGAGATTTAGAGAAATGACAAGACTTTTATTAAAGCATTCTTTTAGGTTATCCTATCAATTCACTAATCCAAATTATACGTGTGGGGGGAAGTTTACTTTAAGCAAGATTCTATTTTCATGATGCATGCATTGGCCTACCCGTTCACTCAAGCCAGAATATAGCGGCATTCGCAAAAAAATTCGGCACATCGCACACTCACTTTCCATACGCTAAACGATTCTTACGCATCGTAAGTTAGTGTACCTACAGAAAATTGATTAGATAAAACTAGTGCCGCTATCCTAGATAGACCATATTGCTAGGGCTTATACTTATTTACATATTTTTTATCGTATCCTACCTTTCGCAAAACTTTTGAAGATCAAATTTTAGGTTTTGAAAAGAGCTATGAAACTCATAGACTCGTTATTAGCTCTGATACCACCTGTGGCAGAACCGTCCGAAATAGCACACTTTCGAAGGCGCTCATCTTTCATCAGACACTAAGCACCCCGAAAGCTGGCTACATCAGACAGTTCCGTCGAGCACACCCCAAGGGAGAACTCGAATAATCCATGTTTTCCCTCTAGGATCCAATAATAAGAACGAGTTTACAATACTTAGTCCATTTCATACAACAAGAGTTCTCAGAAATATATTATTACAATACCAACTTCAAAGTGCAGAATTTAAACAGCAGAATTACAATAAACATCTAACGATAAGATACAAGGATCCGTCAGTGCCCACTAGAAGAATCCTCCACACAACAGCTACTCTTCAAGCTGCACCTGCAACAGGGGTAAATAAACCCTAAGTACACAATGTACTCATAAGACTTACCCGACTAGTGGGAATAATTTTTCGACTCCAAAGGATATTATAGGCTGTATGGCTTGCTGGGTTTCCTTTTTGCAAAAGCATTACTAGTAGTGAATCCTTATGTATGTTTCTTATTAGCAGTCCTGATTAGTTCATTAGCTAACCATTCTATGTAAGCACCTGTTCTACTTCCAAGCAAGAGTTGAGCAATCAGATCCATTTCACCATATTTCATCTTTCAGTTCTTACTACGGTGCTAGATCGTAGACAAGTCATACCGTATTACACGATGATTCGTGAATCAATGTGGCCCAGTTGGGTACCCCAAAACACACACCCCGCTTGTACCCTAGGCACAAGCAGGACCAACCCACCACTCTCCTATCAAGGGGTCCAGGTCCCCATCCAAACTTGGACTCCAAGCCCCCACACCTGAGTCCCGAACTTAGTGTGGTGCTTAGACCTCCACCATCCCCGCCTCCAATCAGTCGGCCTGGAAAGAGCCAGAACCCACGACAAGAGAGCAACGAGCCTTCCCGCAACCATAAGCAAGTATGTGCTCAGGATAATAAGTCTGTGACCTGACTAGAATCCAATGCAACGGCCAATCCTTAACCGACATGGATAGGGAAAATAGTGTAACCAAGCTATGCCCCATTGGCCACGGGACACAACCTCTTACACCCACCAATACTCGTACCATATCCCTGCCCGATCTCCATTTCTATTCACCATTTTATCATGAGAGTAATATTAATAATCACCTACCGAAAAACCTAAGCATAGCAGCTATGCGCACCTATACTAGTAGGACTCATAGGACAGATTTATTTATGCAGGTGGTTTCCATAAAATGTCTGTAACATAAATGCACATCACAGATATATATATATATATATATATATATATTCAGTGATTATTCAAAATAAGAGTTATGCACCGGCGCTTGCCTTGGGTAGACGCGGTGTCAGCTCAGTCAGTCAGTGGTGGCTCCGGGACCTCCTCCTGCACGAGGATCTCCTCCTCATACTCCTCGATCACCTCCTTGAACTCGTGATCTCCGATGGTCACGATCTCTGCCAACTCGTTCTCTACATGCATGCGATGATGATGCAACACTTAGCATTTTGGCAACAGTAACTCTTAAAATAAGAATACACATGGTAAACTACTAAGCTAGCTCTAATGACTAAGATACTAAGCTAACTATCATCTTCATCAAGTAAAGTGTTGGGTTCAACTAACAAACACCTATCTTTACAAATGAAGGATCTATCTCTATTTCTACTAATGATTTAATGTATATTTGAAACAAAGAACATTTAACTACCCTTATATTAAATCTATTCTAAAGCTACAAAAATTACAGTGAGCACATAATAATATAATGAAGCTACTGTAAAATTTTCAAAGCTAAAGCTATCACCATTTTGCCACAAAAATTCCTATAATATTTAACCTAATAATATCAAGCACTCTCAAATGATTTAATAGCTCCTGATATCGACAAGTATATATATGAACTAAATACACTAACAGATATAGCAGAATTTTAGGAACTTAACAAGCATCTACATTATTTCATATTAATTATCAAAGTTCAGCTCAGAATTGAAATGAAAAGCTATTTCTATTTTTCCACGAAAAAGGTAAACCGCTTTCGGCCCAACATGGCCTACACGGGGCAGCACGCGCGCGAGCGTGCGGGGACCCACAGGCATAGCCCATGTGAGGCCGGCCTGCAACTCGAGGCGGCCCACGGCGGGGGAATCCTGCGCGCGCTGGCACATTAGCAAAACCGCCCCTGGACTTTGAGTAAAACAACCCGTAGTCCACGTTACTATTTCTATAGAGAGCGACTTTGCAACGAAAGCCTCGGAACTTTCTCCTCTTTATAATGGCAAGGCCCCTGGCCTTCCCCACGCGTGCCGGCGCGGCGAGCGGTGGCATTGGTGCTTATGTCGGCCACACAGAACCCACGCTGACCTATATACTAGGACGACGCTCACCTAGGGTTCAACGCGAGACGATGGGTGGCGGTTGCACGAGCTGGGATTTCGTAGAAGAACTTCTAAACTACTGCGGGCACCCTACGGCAATGGTGATGGTGTTCTGGTGAGCCACAGCAACAACAAGGTGGTTGGGGTAACAGGTGAGCAACGACAACTCACCAGTGACCTTACAGAGAAGCCAGTTCGGCCGGAGACGACCCGAATGAGGATGGCCACGTGCGCGCGCCAAGGTGAATGGCGGACCGCAAAGGCATGGCCACATCAGTGGTGAGGAGGCGGCTCTAGAGCTATGACTAGCGTGCGCACGATGAAGAGGGAGCCAAGGCGAGCTAGTGGTGCAGAGGAATTAGCGCGGGGTGAAGTGGTGCAGGCTGGCCATGACACGGGCAGTGACTGGCCTTAACGCCACGGCGGTGGGCAAAGGTCCAAAATTGGAGCTCGGTGTGATGCAAGTCAAAGCAGGGTGGGGTCGGCTGAAGAGGGGGGCGTGAAGGCGGAGATGCGAGCACGAGGAATTGATGAGAGATGCTCGCTCTCTG
The DNA here is from genome assembly GCA_904845875.1 of Miscanthus lutarioriparius. Taxonomy (NCBI): domain Eukaryota; kingdom Viridiplantae; phylum Streptophyta; class Magnoliopsida; order Poales; family Poaceae; genus Miscanthus; species Miscanthus lutarioriparius. Next base: position 82,617 of record CAJGYO010000696.1, read on the forward strand.
GCTTCACCATGACGCAACGCGACGGCGGTGAAAAACAGAGGGAGAAGAGGGAAAGTGAGAGACGGCGCGACAAGTGGGCTCGGCTCATCCTTGCCCTGACGGGACACAAGCGGCACTAACGGGAGGCCCATGCACCGGCATGGCGCCTTAAATGGCATGGCGACGGTGGCTCACCCACGTGCGCGCGGAAGAGGCGACACGCACAGAGGCGGCAACAGCATAGAGGTGCAGCGGACCGGCATGGACGCGACGATGATGTGACAACAGTGGCAGCATCGTGACGTGAGGAGGGTCGGCAGTGCAGACATGATGGCAGTGCAGCGCGGCCACGGTGGCACCCAAGACGGTAGCATGAGGCAGAGGAGCAGGGCGCGAGGCCAGCGGCTCGTTGCGGCCGGCCTCGGCCAAGCCCAGACGGTTTGACCGGCCAAGCGCGGTGGCACAGTTGACCGCGCGGGACGCGACCATGTGCACGACGTGAGAAGACCGCATGGTGACCGCGCAACCGGCGCCAACCAACCCGAGACAGTGACACGCATGAATTTTAAAGCGTTCAACATGACCAAACGATTTCTTTAGGACCTAAACCATCTTCACCATGCTCAAGATGGCACATGAGACTAACAAATCGAGCTGTAATACTACACCACCCTTTAGCCCAATCTCTCACAATAAATTGCTAAACATAGCAGTCTCTAACTGTTAGCAGACTTAAAAATTTCTAAGTTTTTTAGCTGAATTTGATTTCCATTTTTAAGATAATGGAAATATTAGCTAGTAATATCATTTTTCGATCGCAAGTATTTCATTGTCATCTATAAAGTTTGTACTTTCAACTTTATTAAGGTGACACATATATGTTCTATAGCATTTTTGCTTAATAAAAATTGGTTTTAAACCCTAAGTGATATAACATGACTATCGAATCAACATTCGTTTCACATTTTTGTTGATCGTTTTGAGTTACAGAAATTGATCTACACAATCTATTACATGCATTAACACATAAATATGATGCTCATGACATATTTTAGTAAATGATTTACGATGTAACACCGAGGGTGTTATAGCGAGGAACGCTCACCCCAACCTGTATGGACCGCGGACAGTAGGGTTACTGACTGCACTTCGCCATCGCCACTTCCTATTTTTGTGTCACCTCCCTCTCCTTATTTTTTTTCTCGATCAGGCATTGTGCATGTATTTCATTATGGTAATGCTGCATATAGGGCGTCCGTCCATCTGGTGAGCCACGACACATCCTAACAATAGCAACTTATCCCCGATCATCCAATCGTTCTGAAAAAAGAAAAAAACTCACCTCATTGCAGCGCCGCGATAGCTCTCTACGACGGTGCTCCGCCATGCTGCCTCGACGACGGCGCTCTCCACCGTGCTTCCCTCTTCACCGCACCTCCCTCTCCATCGTGCCTCCGCTCCATGCCAAAGCACGACAGCTGTCTTCCTCCCTCTCCACCGCGCCTCTCGCCCGCCACGGGCTTCTCCAATGCACGGACCCATCACAGCCTTCTCCACGGGACCTGTTGTGGCCTTGTCCACCGGAGCAGTGAGCTTACACCGGTGAACTCCACGTGTCGATGAGCCTCAACTCCCAAGCAGCAAGGAGATGTTGTGCTGAAAGCGCATGTTGCAAACATATGTTTTGAGTGTTTCACAAGTATGTTGCAAGTGTTTCGTATGGATGTTGCATATGCTGCAAGTGTTTCTATAGGGAGCCTAACCCCAGGTACCCATAACGATGGACATGGGCCGCACCATCAGGAACGGTCCAGCCCATAAGACGAAGCCTTCCAGCGCACGCTGCAAGGCAGCTCAGCGACATCCTGGAGATCGTGTAGAATCTGTTAGGATATGCAGAATGTGTGATTCCATGTATAGATTATCTCTTACCCGATCGAACTCTGACCTGATCAACATGTAACCCTACCTCTGGCTATATAAGGCAGGTAGGGGACCCCGTCAAAACACACACAATCATATACGATAGCCAAAAAAATCGACGAGACACATGATTAGGGTATTACGTCAAGCTGGCGGCCTGAACCTGTATAAATCATGTGTCTTGTCACCATCTCGCTCCTGATCTCGCTCACCTCTCCGATCAATCTACCATCGCGGGTAGCCCCCTCAGTGGACTGCCGGACATCTTTTGTCGACAGTTGCACGCCAGATAGGGAGTGCGCGCTGTTCGTATGACGAACCAGATGGGATCTCAGGATCAACATCACCTGTGGGAACTCGGTAGATCGCTATGACGAGCTTCTACAACCTGAGCGTCGGCGCACCTCGCAGCAACTCCATGATGAGATCTCACGGCGATAGTTTGCGGCGGCCTACGACCTCAAGCATCGCCGCGCGTCTCGGTGGCTGATTCGCAATCGCTACACTGATCGACCAAGTTGCACGTGGCGGTTAGCGGCGGGTGTCAAGACCGAATCGGCAAGTGCCAGCCGATTTCCTGGCACGGCTCAATGTCACGCCCATACAGTCACCAGCAATGCCACGACCGCCGTCATCCTTCACAACAATGCCCTGACACGATTGACTCCGAGTCGGTAAGCAAGGCCACGTTTGATCTACTAATAAGCAAGCAAATTGTGCGTGGTCTACATCACCATGATGTGAAGATGATGATGCAAGCAAGCAAGGCCAAGGCGTATATGGGTATATGCATGTGCAAACCACGTCCGACTACCAGACCTGCTAACTCTCCCTCGACGATTGATTTTGACTCTGACTCGGACACGCCGGGGGCTTCAGCTTCCACGATACTTGCCTCTGTTACGACAAGAGTCCGACGTCTCCATGACATGATCCAATCTGATCGCCAGGCATGCAAGCAATCAGGAGTTGCATGTATTCATGCATATACGTTGCATGTACTCAGCGTCAATGCCATGGATTTGTCTACTCCAGCGGCGACTATGAAGACGACACACGCATCAACATCGTGACACGCCAACTACTCCGCTCGGCCGTCTATCAAAGCGCCATGCCACATCGCTTCTTCGACCAGATCGAATGCGGCTACATCAACGATCTTCCTGATTCTGATCTGCCTAAGGCCGGCTAGTAATATAAGGACGACATCATCCGGATTACTCGCTCTGACCGCCTGCCGCATCGTAATGATGATCGCCGCGAAGAACGGCGCTACGACGACCGCGACCGCCGCCATGACAACAGGCCGGAAAGCTCGAGGGCCGGGCAATTTCGTCGACGCTGACCAGATAACGTCATACGCCGCCGACCATACTAAAGCTAAGTCACCCTTCCTATATGTGCATTTAATACAGCTTTCTCCTCGCCATATTTCTCCAATTATTATTTCTCCAATCATTCTCCACAATTAATTTCTCCATGATACTCTACTTATTTCTCTATGGTTAAGACACTCCACCAATTCTCCATGCGTAATATCTTAAAGATATTCTCCACTCGATTCACCGACCAGCCACGTTCTTACTCACGGCATCTAGAAACAGCCATGATCTCGACTTCGTTCCTACACGTGTACGAGCCGCGCTCTGCGTTATGGACTATCAGTAGCGGCCCCTTGGTGACACTCTCTCTTACGCGTACACGGGTGTCGGCCACTCCGCACTATAGAGTTTGGGCTAGTCAGGGCTGGTGGCGCGATATAGAACCAACTGGAATGGAATTACTCATATTTAAAATATGAACAAACTCCAAACAAACATAATGTTTATCTACAACAGATCGCCAAGCTGCATATGCTATTTTTTACTGCTGATTTTTCTCCGGAGTTCATATATTTTTACATCATATACTACCCATCCTACATATTTGTATTGCAGGGGCCCAGTTCAGTCAACGAGCTTATTTTTTACGCTCGAGGACTGGATCACCCGGGAAGGACAAGGGGATCATCGTCCGGGTGGTCGCACCACCTGGCAGTCCGACTTCTCCGCCGATCAACTGGTCGGACCGCTAGGTTTATCGACTTCGTCGCCGACCAGTTGGTCGGACTGTTCGGTGCTCACTTCTACTCCGTGCTCACTTTACCGCCGATCAGTTGGTTTGGCTGCTCAGTGCTCACTTCTTCGCCGACCAACTGGTCGGATTGTTCATCGTTTGGGCTTCATCATCAGCTACGCTAGGGCTCGCCAGCTTAGCTGGGGACTCCTCGGTGTTTAGATTCTTCGTGCAAGCGTCGTCAGCTAAGCTGGGGACTTCCTTGACGGTCGAATTTTGCTACGTCTCATCGTGTGCTATCAAGTTGCTCCATGTTGTTCGGATCTGGGTGCTGATCTTGGGCAGCACGTCCGGGGTCTTGATAAGTATATGGCAGATGACGTTGGCAAGCTTTTAAGGCTTTTCTTTGACCCTGCTACAAGATTCATTCTTTATCTTCTAGCAGGCTCAGGGACTAAGTGTGTACACTTCACCTTACGGTGAATGTACTGCTATGCTTTCACGGCTACGCTGGGGACTGGTTGCATTCTTAGCTATGCTAGGGACTGCTTAATTTTCTTAAAGACCCTGACACTAGGTGCATTCTATACCTAATCTCAGGCTCGGGGACTACAGTGTGTGCACTGCACCTTGCGGTGCATGTATTGGTGCTTCTTCATGATGTTTTGACTACGTGAAATCTATCACTTAATGCCTTTGCTCCGCTTTGATGACTACGTCGTCGGCGCCATTGCAACTGACACTTAAGTGTGTACACTTTACCGACCAAGAATTCTCAAATTTTTCTGTTGACCTCCTTACATCAAGTGTGTACATCGCCCAGGCCACTAGTCAAGCTGGTCGGCCTCACTTGGCTAAGTCCGAGGTTTGCTGGTCAGCTAAACTGCTCGGTAGCTGTCCTCACAAGTCGGCACGTCAATTTAACTGATCGGCAAGTGATTTCACCGCCCAGGCCACCAGTCAAGCTGGTTGGTTTTCATCTTCGTCGTTCAGATCATCAGTCAAGCTGATTGGCTTCATGATAAACTGCTCAGACTTGATCAAGACGGCATCACCAAGCGGATACAAGGTGCTCGGGGACTAGCTGTGGGGGGTCTGACTCCAGGTACCCACAGTGATGGACATGGGACACACCACCATCAGGGACGGTCCAGCCCACAAGACACAGCCTTGCGGCGCACGGCACTGCTCGGCGCACGCTGCAAGGCAGCTCAGCGACATCCTGGAGATCGCGTAGAATCTGTTAGGATATGTAGAATGTGTGATTCCATGTATAGATTATCTCTTACCCGATCGGACTCTGACCTGATCGGCATGTAACCCTACCTCTGGCTATATAAGGCAGGTAGGGGACCTCCTCAAAACACACGCAATCATATACGATAGCCAATACAAACCGTCGAGACACATTATTAGGGTATTACGTCAAGCTGGCGGCCTGAACCTGTATAGATCTTGTGTCTTGTCACCATCTCGTTCCTGATCTCGCTCACCTCTCAGATCAATCTACCATCGCCGGTAGCCCCCCGTGTGGGATCGCCGCCATCTTTTGTCGACAGTTTCATAGGCATGTTGCAAGCGTTTATTCAAAGCGTTTCATCTGTCTCAGACGTATTTTGCAAGCGTTTTTTTCCCAGATGTTGTATGTCTCACACAAATGTTGCAAGAGTATGTTCTAAATGTTTCAGTTGTTTCATTCTTATGTTGTAGTAAGTATTTTCATGTTGTAAGTGTTTTATCTGGATGTTGCATATATTTCACACATATGTTGCAAGTATAGGTTCCAGATATTTCTTTGCTTCAGACTTATGTTACATTCTAGTGTTTCATGCTACAAGTGTTTCGTCTTCTAGAGGTACGTTCAGAGATCCATGGGGCATGGCCCAGGCACTGATGGGGCGCACAACACGTCTGGGGTCCTGCGGACGGGGCATGGTCGTCCTTATCCAGCTCTTGGGTCGCACCCGCGTGGAGAAGGGAGGGGGTCAGGGGGAAGGAGTGGCGGGCGTAGACTGAGTGCGCGTGCGGGGTAGGGTGAGGCTGACCGGAGCGGGGTGAGATAGACGGGGGACAGATGTACGTACGCATACAGCAGAGGCGCTCATATGCTCCGGACGCTAGTAAGTCTCATTTCATTAAGCAGAAAGTCACTCACCCTGTCGCCGATGTGTCGTTGGTTTTCACTTTCAACTGAGGTAGTGAGGATGCAGGGTTGCTTGCGGCTGGAGCCTGGAGGGGCATCAGTTATTCGCTTCATGTAAGGTGAGGTTCCGTCGCTTCCGATCCGATCGAGGCCGTTAATTTCAGAGAAAAGGCCTCCGTAATTTCTTGCTCATCTTCGCGGTGTGTTACTCCGTCCAGTTCCTTTTACGGGAAAAAGAATTCGGATACTCGGATGCCAGTGGCCAGTGCCATGTCACTTCTACCGTTCTACGGAAGAAGGGGATGCGCTCACATTCCTTTTCAAGTAAAAGGAGCTCCTATGCTGTGCTCGTTGACCTTGACTTGACATTGACCAGTGATTCAGTGAATAACCTTAACTTCCTTGGCAAGCCTTAAGTAAAAGGAGCTCCTAAGCTGGGCTCGCCGTCATCACCACACGGGAGCTCGGGGACGCGCTGCCGCCGCGCGAGTGCGCCTGTGCTGCCCACGCCACGAGCAGATGCGCCGCGCCCGAGCACCGCCGCCGCGGGGACGTCGAGCGGAGGGAGCACCAGAAAGCTAGGGTTAGGATTGCCTATTTATACACTGCATCCAACGGTTGTAATGCATCAGAGGTCATCCAACGGTAGAGAATTACCGGGCCGCATCATGCCGGCCCAATTTCCGTGCCGTTCCCGTGCCAGCACTGCGGGCTGAAGTCGCGGCCCAGGCGCACTACGACCGGGCCATGCCAGGCACGGGCACGATGGCCACCGGGCCGGGCCGTGCTTTTCAGTGCCGGCCCAGCAGGCCTGGCCCATTTGGCCAAGAATACCAGTGAATAACCTTAACTTCCTTGGCAAGCCTTAAGTAAAGTAGGTCGGTTCGATAAGGATAGTGACCACTGACCGGTTTCCGTGTCAAGCAAGGCTCCTCCTCCTCGGCCGTGCATAAAACCATTTCTCTGTACCTGAAGACAGAAGAGACGACGCACTCTTCCAAGGCCAAACACCCTAGCTAAGCTAGCATGCACCCTATGGATGATCGAGATCAGAGGCACGCCGCGCGCACTACTTGGCTTGTCGGCGCGGGCTTCCTCGCTGTCACCGTCTCATCCGCCGTGGCCGCGTTCCGGGGCCGGCCGGGCCGCAGGGGACACCGCCACGGTGGCCTTCGTGGTCGCCACCTACGTGACGCTCCTGCTGCTCCTGGCTTGTCTCCGCGCCTACGAACGCGCGCCGCCGGGCGAAGCCGACGCCGGCGGCCGAAGGGACCGTCGTCGTATCAGAATCAGGCGCGCGGTGTGTGCCTCACCACCCTGCTCACCGTAGTGTTTGCGCCGCGGGTTGCCGGAGTCATGATGCCCTGCTGGTCTGCGGCGCTGCTCGTCTGGGCTGTTGCTGCTGCCACCGCCATTGGAGGCTTTGTTGCCTTGTTTCAATTTCAACCACGTCAATAGCTGCGTTTGCACGTTGCTGGTGATGATATGCATGATGGTATATAATATATGATGCATGGGCTTGCCGCTTGTGTTGTCCGATCGTTATTATAGCGCTATGTTGAAATGGAGCTGGAGCACGCTGGAGATGATCAGCTACGTACAAGTCTACGAAAATACAGTACATTGGTCTCCATTTTTTATTGCCGAGAAGAGAAAACCGACATGTACACCCAAATATACCCCCACAGTGATCGATCAATGATCATGTCGTGTCTTTTATGGCCAATCTCAGTGGTGGTTTATCAGAGTTTTATTTGTATTTAATAAGTTGTCATATAAGCTTTCTTAATGATATATGTCAACATTTTTAAGAAGAGAAAGAAGAAATGAGTTTCATCGGAATAAAACTCTCCTAGCATGATTACAAACTTTCTATGAGTCATAAAATTAAATATTTATGAAACCATAGAATGAAACTCTTCACTAAAATTGATGTTTCATCCGTATTTCATTTCATTACATATGACATGACAGTTTTGAAAACAACGCCATAAAATTTCTCACCAAGACTTGCCTCATAATTGAGTTGACCAGGAGTCCTTCGGTCCTAGTTTGACTATGCCTTTTTTTTCTCACGACAAGGGCATCAGTTTATCGTTCTTCAGTGGTAATTTCCCTACGCCTTGGCTACCAAGTTTGCCATCTTAGATGCTTGTTTGGTAAGCTAAAAAACATTGTAGGCCATGTTTACTTCGCTAAAAAAACAAGTCAAAACACTGTTCCGACTAATTTATTGCGAGAGAAACACGCTGTTCCGGTTGAAAAAATAAGCTGAAAAGTACGGATTATAAGACAAGCGAACACGGTTATACGTTTTGTGACTGCACGTGACTGTCGTGTCGTAATGGCTTTTTGCACATGAGACAGACAGTGACACGAGAGATCTAGTTCACTTGCTGAGCACGGCACTGAACCGCCGTTATTGGCCTATATATAGAAATCCATGCTTAGCTTCATCGCCTGCTGCAAGGATAGCAAGGCTTCGACCAAGTTCAATATGGAGCGACGAGGAGGAGACGCCGACGACACGGTTCTCACCTTCACGGGCCTCACCGCCGTAACCTTGACGTCGGGCGTGTCCGCCTACAGAGCCGCGGCCGCAGGGGACGTCGGTTCCGCGGCGTTCGTGGGCGTCAGCTACGCCGCGCTGCTGCTTCTGTTCCGCAGCCTCCGCGCCTACGAGCGGTTGCCGCCGCCGCGCCAGCTAGCGGCCGACACCGACGACGACGACGACGACGGCAGGAGACTGCGGCGTCGGGTGAAACGGGAGGTCTGGACGCTTTGCACGATGCTCACCGTGCTGTTCGCGTGGAAGGTGGCTGCCGCGATGCCCTCCTGGCCCGTCGCCGCCGCCGTGTGGGCGATGGCGGTTGTCACCGCGGTTGGCGGCTTTCTTGCCTTGTTTTGTCGTCATCCATGACGTCGTCAGAGGAACGAACGGACGTAGTCCGTACTAAGTTGCAGTTGCTTTGGGTGACCGATGAATCTTGTGTACACGTCAGTGACTACGTACTCTATTATGCTTGATGAAACTCCGTGCGGTAATAAGAGATGAAGTTACCTGTTCTTTATGATATTAATCAGATTTTTGCTAAATAATATCACTAGTAGAGAACAGATCTTTCATCCGAGGCTAAAATAGGCTCTAGTCTCGGCATTTTTTGCGCCGCCCAATGGCTACTGCGCTCGGCACAGTGGCAGGGGACCTTTAGTCCCGGTTGGAGACACCAACCGGGACTAAAGGTGGACCTTTACTCCCAGTTGGAGCCACCAACCGGGACTAAAAGTCCTCCAACCTTTAGTCCCGGTTGGCAACTGGGACTAAAGGTCCCCCGATGGGTTAGTTCAAAAGGGAAGCATCCCATCCATTGTTAGATGTGTTGTGTAGGTGGGGTGGTAAGCTACGCGCAAGGCAATGCATGAGGTCTTGGATTCGAATCTCACGGGACGCAGCGGTGGAAGGCATTATTTTTTTTAAAGCTGGGAGGACCTTTAGTCCCGGTTGGTGTTATGCACCAGGACTAAAGGTTCCTTTAGTCCCGGTTTCCGACCCGGGACTAAAGGACCCCCTTTAGTCCCGGATGCTTACTCCCGGGTGGGGAACCGGGACTAGAAGGGGTTCTCCACCCGGAGTAAAGCCTGTCCCTCCACTAGTGTATCGGAAACTCCAATACGTGAACCGTCGCGCTACAGTGCGACCCTACATCTCCCTCCCGTATCTCCGTCTCCCTCTCCCTCGCGCAGTCGCCCGGGACCATGCGCGCGACCCACCGGAGTTGAAGAAGACGACATCGCAACTAGTAGGGTTCTGGCGGCGGTCTTCCCCAACTCTGGCGGGCTTAGAAGAGAAGGGGTCCTGGGGGATAGGCCGGCCAGGCAGTGGGAACGCCCGTGTGGTTCGGGCCCCTTGCGGCGACGCAGGCGGCCGGGCCAAGGAGGGGCAGGGGCTCCATGCCCGAAGGTCACCGTGGCGGGAAGGGGAGAGGAAGAAGGCGTCGCCGCGGCCGTGCTAGGGTTTGCCCGGAGACCAAACCCTAGCACGGCCGCGGAGCTCCGGCCAAACCCTAGCGCGGCCAAGTCTTCGTTTGTTTAACGGCATGTGTTTGCTAGAGAGGTTATATCATAATAACACTTAGGCTGAATCGCGTGATTTAGACCATCTTTTGTAAACTTTTAGGTACAGTAAAATACATTTTCATTTATGTGTATTGCATATTTTTGCAAGTGTTGAAATAACAAGTAATAATTGGGTCAGAGATGTAAGAACTTATTCTTCTTTTTATTGCAATCGTGTTGTAGTTTGTACATATTTTTTTTGAAAAAAAAAGAGTAAACTAAGAGTTAATTTATTTTGTGCAGTATGTACATTTTTTTTGTGGAAAAAAGCAAATTAAGAGCTGATTTATTTTTTGTGCCGATAAAAAAACACAGGCCCCTCATTATTTACCGAGTGGTTACCACATGTCAAGCTTGGGGAAACTATGAGGGCATTATTTGAACCGGGCCTTTGCCTTGCCTAGTAGATGGTTAAAGATAGAAGCGTTTGTTTTGTTTGCTTATGGCCTTGATTCTTGGGCTCTTAAGCTTTTTTATCGACTCAAATTTAGTCTCCAGCCCTGGCAATGCTAGCAGTAGCAGCTTCGCTTGGCACGGCAAGACGAGTGAGTCTAACAGGCGAGAGAACCAAACGAGTCTGCTTGATTCCCTTGCCCATGCTGCCCGCCTCGCCTTGCTGGGCAAGGCTATCCGGAACCCGTGTAGGAAGTCTTTGTTTTTCACAAGTAAAGATCGATGTAGTCGATGAGAAATCCAAATACATGTTCATCGTTTAAGATTTTATCTAGCTATAAATGAGATCAAGGCGAAAAGGGTATCCAAAGACACCACACAAAATTCCCCTTTTTTTTGTCTTCACTTAATCGAAGCCCACAATTTCTAGTAAGTTAGGTTGCACATGATTTACCATTCTATACACCACGGTAACAGATGAATCTCGTATATGGCTCAACAGACAAGTATCCACGGTGAGATTTTTGTGATGACTTTGTTAACTTTGCGATTTAACCGTTTAGTTCTTCAGACGTGCTCGTACGGTAGAGTTTACGTGTGTTTAGAGGGTGAATGTACACATCAGCATGTGGTTAATTTCTCACTGCGGCCCGCTGAGCCCGACGCGAAAATGCTCCAGGCCTCCACGAATCCAGGTCCGTGGTCAACCCAGGTGTTTCTTTTCCCTGCGTAATAATAATTGGAAAGTAGTTGGGTTATGCACTTATGCTCTTGGCAAATGATTTGGTTTTGGGTTGTGGAGTATGAAAACTGAACTTTGTTTGATCCGTGATGCTCTAGCTTCTGAATACGGTCACAATCTCAGGGACGATAGTCGATATGGATATATTACGTGCAAGACTCTTACAGAGCAAGCTTAGCTTCGTTTCGTAGCCGCAGAGATTATGAAATGCTTTAAATCGGCTGTCAGCAGTAGTATAAGATATATTCTGCTTCAACAGAATTCCAATTAAGCACACACTTATCGCAATCTACTATTGCCTTTCGCGTATACTTGAGAAAAATGCCTTTTTGCAGTAATATGAATTAGCTTTTCTGTTGGCTACCCTCGTTCTCAGTTCAATGCTTGGCAGTTTCGACCTTGTTTCTTTCATTGCCAGGTTATCCGCATTCGGTTTATCCTTGAATCACAGAGGTTTAAACTTCACTGCTTTCAGAGAAGTAGAAAGCCTCAGACATATTAGTTCCCAAGTAGTACATCGTATAACCTTATAAATCCCAAGGACTGTGGTCCATGACAGTTTTGCTTGGGGTTACCTGGATTTTGTTTCCTTTTTTCATCAAGCCACAAGTAAAACTTCCCCTTTCTAAAGCTATGTGTAATGTGCAAATACAATACTCATGACCTGTATAATTGTCAACTAGTAGCATGTTTTATTCATTACAAAAGTTGCAACTGGCACTGCAGTAAGCATTTTGTTTCTGATGTTCATGATTGGTCAGTGGTAGGTCAAACTGAACTTCAATATTTTGTCGTTAACATGAGAACAACAACGATCCATGAGCATTTTTACTGCCAACAAACACGACCGTGGAGCTATAGATTGAAGTGGACTTCAACTATTGATTCTAACATCACTCATATGTTCAAGTTTCCAATAACAGCAAAAAAAAAAAAAAAAAAAAAAAAACCCACACACACAATTCTGCTCATGCCCCATTTAACGTTAAGTCAATGATTGATCATATTTTGCAGCGGCGGCGGCGGCAGCAACATCTGGTAGCATTGCTCCATCAATTTCATTGACTGAAAAGGCCTTGAAATATCTGAACAAAATGAGGGCTGAACGGAACGAAGATTTGTGCTTGAGAATTGGCGTGAAACAGGGTGGATGCTCAGGCATGTCTTACACCATGGAGTTTGAAAGTAGAGCAAATGCCACCCCAGATGATTCTGTTGTAGAGTATGATGGTTTTGCAATAGGTAACTGCCTTAACCTGGCTATGCACTATTTATTATATATATATATTTTTCCCAAGTGAGGATGACCCCCATTTCCATTAACCACAACGGGAAAACAAGGTGATTACTGTTCAACAGAGTAATTAGGCAGGAAAGAAAGGCTAGACAGGAAGCCACTAAAGAAATCAACCAAGGCTCCAAGCCTTGGTTGAAGCTACCAGCTAAGCTGATAGAAGCTACCAGCTAAGCAGACCCCAACAGTACAAAACCTGCGACCACAAAACAATCTGGTTACCAAAATAACCAAACGACCAAGTCTTTTTCCTATAGTTGGACATGAACTCTCACTTCGCTAGTTCACCTCCAGTTTCCAGCTCCTTTTGCTACCCCCTCACACACTGGAGCCTTCATGGATCTGATTTTCTGAGGGCGAAGTTGTACCAGATGTAATCGACACCAGGAGCTGTGTAGCGGCATTGACCATTGCCCACACTCCCTCCATAACCACCTCTTGTATTTCTTCTGGATATAAACTTGCCCAATATTGCACCAGCATGTCTCTACTGGATTCTTAATCAGTTTATTCTCAAATCATGCCCTGTTTTGGGCTTTCCAGATAGCCCATCTTATTGCTGCTATTGTTGCAAGTTCATGTGAATATTAACAGCACCAAAGCACTTGCCACTTGGTTATGGTTCTCCACACGTGCCACATGGTATTAAAAAAACAAGTGAGAAGCAGTTTCCTCTTGCTCACAGAAGTAACATTTGGAATCCCGTACTGAATTTCTTTTGACCATATTAACTTTTGACCCAGGTCACTTGGCTATGATGCAGTACTTATATTAGGAATGGCTACTGTTTCTAGAATTCAGCCTTTGAATATCAGAGCTCTCAGTGTTACTTCTGCCTTGGCTGAACTCTAAAGTATAATTGCTCAAACAGTTACTATTGCTTTTAAGTTGGATTGTTAGAGATGATGATGCATTAATAGCGAAAAGAAACTAAATGGCATTCCCTATTTGGATTGCAAGGCGTGCTAGGTGAACGTGATAGAGTAACAGATTAACAGGTCAGCGAGATCTTCCTCCTGCATCTGTGAAGTTACTTTAGAGCATCTCCAAGAGTTTGTCAAATTTTACTTGGCAAATCTTGTGATTTGTCAACTCCCAAAATTATATGCCAAGTAAAAAAACAATCCATCTCCAAGAGTTTGGCATTTTTAACTTGGTAAAATAAAAAAACCCGTTAACAAAACGAAGAGGCCCGCTAAGCGAACGAAGAGCCCCGCTAAGCGAACGAAGAGCCCCGGATGCCAAGCCGTATACACGCGCGTATATTTGCGCGCGCGGAGGGAAGATTTGCCAAGTTGCTATTGATGCCAAGTTGTTTTGCCAAACTGTTGGAGGCTATTTTTTCTTGTTTTGCCAAAATTATATGGATGCCAAGTTGAGATAGCAAACTCTTGGAGATGCTCTGCTTTCGAATGATGGCTGACTGCTGTAATATAGGCAATTTTTCATAACTTCCATCTCAACTGATTGTGACTCTGTATATTCAGAATGAACCAATTCTAATAGCATACATTTATAGGCAGATTTTAATAACTTCCATCTGAACTGATCAACTCTCTATTCAGAATGAACCAATTCTAACAGCAGGTATTCCTTTGGTTCTGCAGTCTGTGACCCCAAAAGCCTTCTTTTCATGTTTGGAATGGAGCTGGACTACAGCGACGCCCTCATTGGTGGCGGCTTCTCTTTCCAGAATCCAAATGCCACAAAAACCTGTGGGTGCGGCAAATCTTTCGCGACTGGGAAGGAAACCGAGGCCGCAGCAACCGCTTGCAACAACTAGAGTAGTGAAATATTGATAGCAAAACGTGATGTAATAACATGTTATATAGCTGCTCCTGTTGAAGTCCTGTGGCTACACCACAGATACATACAGAAGACAGAGAATTCAAAGATAGTACACCATTATAGATGGCCCCATATCTTGTTTGGCGATCATTCTGAAGTAACTTTCTCGTGGTGTCATTAAGTCTTTGAACTCTCAAAATGTATTTTCAGACATCCGAACTCTCAAAATGTATATTCAGGTATCCGGACCTGTCTTGACGTGTCATCCCCAGTCCAAAACTCCAAAATTTTTGTTGTTAGGTTCTCAAATTTATCAGTGTACCATCTAGATCCAAATGAGTTCCAATCACCTCACATGTTAGTATCTAGGGTTCTGTCTACATGCTCTCTTCTAGCTTCATCTCCATGCTCACTCCCTTTCTCCGCGTTGCAGTATAGTGTGGCGTCGCATTACTGTCGCTGACTAGCTCTCTCCTTCTTATTGCCTTCACTATTCTCCACATCAAAGGCCACGACGTTATCACTAGTGATGACGTTATGACTAAAGCTAGTGTTCTTTAGGCGGAAGAGGTAGGTCTTCATCATTAAACATTAAGTTTTTGCTAGTCAAGAATGATTTGTGGATCCAACGTCTATTTGGATATAAATAACGTATCATGGCAAGTTTAGAGACCTAAATGATATACTGAGATAAGTCTGGAAATCTTAAAAAATAATATTTTGAAAATTTAGACCTAAAAATGTGAGTTTGAGGACTGAACAATATACTCCAGTAAAAATTCAAGAACTGCTGCGTATTTTACTCAATTTCCATCGTACGGGAAATTGATGGAACCCCGTTTCTATGCGTTGTCCGAGGAGCTGCAGAGCAGCCGCTTCTCTCAGCCACGTCTTCCTCGCACGGTCGCGGCGCCAAGCAGTGGCGACTACGGCGCCCCTGCTCTTGCCCCAGCATGCTCGCCCTGCCCATCTCCCCCGTCGCCTCCCGCCCCTACATCTCGCATCCTGCCTCGACGTGCCAGCGAGGCGGGTGCGCCTTCGCCGGGCGCCGCCACCTTGTACAGCCAAGTTCAGCAAGTTCGACGCCTCCGACGACCCCGCGGAGGCCGAGTAGGTGGAAGCTGCAGCGGACGGTGGGGTGGCGCAGCCCGTGGAGGAGGACGACAGGTCAGGCTCACTGCACCCTCAACTCGTGCCTGCGTAATTGAGAACACAAAAGATGCTGTCTGTGTGGTTCAGCTGCTTGCCATCGGATTTGGAGGGCGCGATTCGGCAGTCGGGGAAGGCGAGCGCTGATTTCGTCTACTCCGGAGGCCTGCGAGCTATCGTATGATTCTCACTGTGCATACTGAACATGCGTATTGTTGCTTCTGTAATTCGGCTCAATCGTGTCTGCTGTAATGCTGTATAAATGGTGACAGAATTATAGAAGTACTCTCTTTTTGCTGAGCTTCTGATTATGCATTTTTACCATACGATTCTTGAGGATTTATGATTGGTGATGTCAATATTGCAGGAAGAGCTGCTGATCCCTGAGTTGGAATTCCTCAACGAGGAAGGAGCACAGGCTGAGCTCTGGGCGTTGTCAAAGATTTTCCTGGACACACTTGTACAAGGGACAGGACAGGTTTGGATACAAGGTCGTTTCAGCATTAGACATGGCTTTTACTCTCTCTCTCTCTCTCCAGCTTACAATTGCACACTCTCGCCCTGATTGATGTTAGAGACTAAAGATTACTGCTTGACCTCTTGTGATTTATGTATTTGTCTGTTTCTGATTCCACTTGCTGTTTTGCAGAAAGTCACTGCCATTTTCCCCGACGCTGGAGCAGCTGCCCTTCTCAAGTATCAGTGGAAAGATGCCCAATTCAAGTGTGCCAGGTACTAATGTACTATTCACTGAGAAGTGATGGTTTCATACCAAGTTGATGTAACTTGTTGCATCTCATGATTTTCTGACTACAAGTGACATGGTACCGATATCAATTGAAAAGCACAATCGATTTTCTTTCGAAACTAGGAACAGTTAATTTTCTAGCTACCAAAAATTGTACAGTTAACCTTTAGTCCTAGTTGCAAATGTCATATTTTACTGGACATGGCAAGACAGAATTCTGACTCATTTTTTGTGTTCTTGAAGAAGAAACTCTATGGATGTGTCCAGATTATGACATTAAATAGTACTCAGGTTGTTATTTCAAATGTTCAATCTGTTTTTGACTTGACTTGCAGCTTAAGTGACCGGAAGCCAGTTGATCCTGAAGATGAGGTCGCAGTTATGATTATCCCTGATCATCAGATGCTGGAAGCTGTTGAACGCATCGCATCTCAACTCTGATGATCCTGTATGCAACTTATGCCTGATCAGATTGCAAATTTCTGCAGATCTTGCATCGAAAATATAAAAAAAGATGAAATTTCATTTAATGCTCCAAGCAGATTTGGTAGAATAAATTTTACATGAATAAGAGTATTCGGATAAAGGGCATACATGCAGTGTGGTAAATCCAGATCCAGGCCATAAATCAATCATGTATTTCCATGTTGTATATAGTGCAAATTGGTTAACAAAGTTCCATATCCACCCAAGTAGATTCATCCCAGATCAATATTACATTGGCCTAGCCCTGGCCCAGCTGAATTCCTGGATCTGCCGCTGCACGCATGTGCTTATGCAGGATCTAAATGCATCTGCTCCAGCAGATTAGTCTATTCCACCTACATGTATAGCCATTTCATGAAAGAACTCATGCGAATCTTCATGCCTAAACCAACCATCCATATTTAGATTAATTTAACATTGAATTTGATCAGCAGCCATCTTTGTATTTGTGTATATATTTCATTTAATGCTATCCTCAAGTAGTGTCTACTTTTTAATGAAGATAAAACCTCTTGTCATGTGGAACCCACGCCTTGTTAGTGGAGATGTTGGAGTAGGCTTTAATGTCCGGAATCTGCGCAGAAATTTCTTAAGGTAAGTCAAGTGGAAAATCTATAAACTTTGGCATGTCATTGTGTAACACTGTAACTATTCTGCTTCAGGAAACAGATATAATGCTCATTGAGGCCAGAATATGATCCGTGTCTCTTTTGTGAAATATACTGATGTGTTCTAAACTACAGTAGTTGTACCCATAAATCATATAATTATCTCAGATAGTTATATTTTCTAAAAGGTATTTAATGAAATAATGAATCCACTGTTTTATGTCAACACATGGGGTTGAGAAACCTTCCTTAGATCTTATACAAATTAAAGGCGTGTATTTTCCATTGTTGACTCTAGGTCCAGTCGAGCATGTTTGCTTATTATATGTTAATTTTTCCCTTACTTTTGCTACATCCACCACTCACTTTGCAGTACTTTTACCACTGTTTACTCAATGAGAGCAGTCTTTAGATGCTTTCCAGGGTGAGTAGATAACTTCATTTTCATTCACTTATGATCCAAAGGAATAAGCTAAGGCATATTTTTTTTATTTATGTTACAGGCAGTGGAAAGTGTTTTATGATGATCCAAATAGGCCAAATCGGTATTTGCTTGCCAGAGAACTCACAAGTAGGCCTGATGCAACTGATATCGAGGTAAGGCACAGAGACTGACAGATACCTCATTTGTTGTTTTTTGTCTATATTTGATGATTACCTCTTTAGTGAGTTCCTCCAGTCATGAAAACATGATGTTTCAGAGAAACAAAAACAAGTTTTTTGCCATCTATTCTTGACTGGAGGTAGTAATTGTGTTGAATTGAATCTTTTCACTGTTGAAAAAGTGAGTCAAATCATGTGTCGCCTTTCGCCAACTGCAACCTTGCCTGCGTCGCCTCCTCGCCGCTTGCAAGGAATCCTGCCGTCTATGGGGCTCTCGTCTATGTCCTCAAGATCTCTACATAGTTGATATTTGGTGCCAAATGTTTGTAATTCACTAGTCTCTTCCTACCTCCTACATGTTGAAAGCATCTAGTCCCCTTGTTGGGTTTCGGTGATTAATGACAATACAAGATTACTATGACTAACGTGTGTTTTGCAGAGGCAATTAAGTTAGGTCATGGTAATGGAGATCGATTGGGCGATCATGGATGTCATGCCCCTACGATGGAAATCGTTTCGGTTTTCAAAGGATGGACGACAAGGTTAAGGATGACTAGTTCTAAGTGTCGATTGGAGTTGGAGAGACACTTAGAGTAGTTTAGGACTTTGTTTTTTCTTTGGCCGTACTATTAAGGGGGGTATGGACGGGTAGCTTGACCTAGGTGAGTCTATTGAGTTAGGTGTGGTGCACACTTGATAATTCAAGCACTAGGTAGCTCCTACAAAGCCCTTTGATCCGATGGAGCTAACTTCATTCACAATTGATCGAGAGTTGGAAGTGAATGGAGGGTCAAACACTGACCGGACGCTGGCAGGGTCCGGTTACCACTGACCGGACGCGTCCGGTCGCATTAAACCCTTACTGGAACCTTACTGTACTCGACCGGACGCTGAACCAGGGTCCGGTTAGTACTGATCGGACGCGTCCGGTCGCAGATTGCCTTCTCTGGAACCTTACTGGAGTCGACCGGACGCTTCCTCTCAGCGTCCGGTCACTTGACCACTCCAGCGTCCGATCACACCAGACTGGTTCACCTCAGTCAAATGAACTGACCGGACCCTGCGGCCAGCGTCCGGTCAGTGTTTGACCCTCCATTCACTTCCAACTCTCGATCAATTGTGAATGAAATTAGCTCCATCAGATCAAAGGGCTTTGTAGGAGCTACCTAGTGCTAGAATTATCAAGTGTGCACCACACCTAACTCAATAGACTCACCTAGGTCAAGCTACCCGTCCATACCCCCCTTAATAGTACGGCCAAAGGAAAAACAAAGTCCTAAACTACTCTAAGTGTCTCTCCAACTCCAATCGACACTTAGAACTAGCCATCCTTAACCTTGTCGTCCATCCTTTGAAAACCGAAACGATTTCCATCGTAGGGGTATGACATCCATGATCGCCCAATCGATCTCCATTACCATGACCTAACTTAATTGCCTCTGCAAAACACACGTTAGTCATAGTAATCTTGTATTGTCATTAATCACCGAAACCCAACAAGCGGCCTAGATGCTTTCAATCTCCCCCTTTTTGGTGATTGATGGCAATACCACCTCGAGTATGTGAAAGAGTGAGGTTTTTGACATGCTTGGTTCATATAAGCTTTTGTCAATAAGAACAAAAGTGTTAGTCAAGCTTATATGACTCAAGCCAACACGATGTACTCAAAAGATATGAAATAAGCATGAGTACAAGGAACAAAGCTCATTTGCATCGGAGTATAAACGCGGAAGCAAAGGCAAATAAGCATAACACACGTGATATGACATATAAATAATGTAAAGTAGAGAGTACACATGTCATATATCACAATCACGTAGATATCACTATCACATAGATATAATAATATGTGTGAAAGTAAACACACGAATGCATAATAGTAATAGTGTATCACACAAATAAGACTCCAAATGTATATAATAAGCTAATAATAGATAACAAGCTCCCCCTAAAAGTCGCTTCCCCTGAGTCTACATACTCGAACCCTCTCCCCCTTTGGCGTCAAACACTAAAACCTAAGGGTCGGTCGGTGGGGCTGCAGCGGACGAGCCGGACGCTGAGGTACGTGGAGCAAGATGAAACTGGGCACCATCATCATCGGACCCTAAGCTCTGTACTGACTGACCCTCTGTGGCTGGAAGTGTCTCTGAAGCAGTCTGGGTCTAAGCTGGGGCAGGTGCAGCCTGTGACGCTGCTGGTACATCTGTAGGATCTGATGATGCGACTGAGCTAGGAAGCCTCTGTGTCGTCACGGCGACGGGAGCTGTAGTAGAGGGACCGGCGGCATGCATATGTGGCGGTGTAGGCATCCCGGTCAACTCGCTGAAAGATGCTCCAAGACTCCTAGAGACTGACGTGTCAGGCACAAAGAGCGAGGCTGACTGATCCGGTGAGAAGCCCGTATGATATGGTGTGAACTGCGGGGCTACCACTGGTGAGGACAACCACTGTGACACCTGTACTGGAGGTGAAGTAAACTGAGCTGGAGGCTGTCCCTGACTCTGAAGCCCACTGGGTTGTACTGCTGGAGTCGTCGAAGTGGTGGCAGGCTGAGCAATCTAGGGCGAAGGCTGTGGCTATGGGGCCCCAAGAGCTGTCACTACATGCTGCATGAATCCCATGAGCTGCTGCTACATAAGTAACTGCTGCTGATACATCTGCTGTTGCTGCTGCTGGAGGGCCTGCTGCTATTGCTGGAAGACCTGCTGCTGGCGCTGGAACTCGTCCTGACGAGCCTGAAACTGTGCAAAGTTTACAGCTGTCTCCTGAGCCTGTCGTGTCTGATCCTGCTGCATCCGCTCAAGAATAGCAATCAAAGCGGGGTCCGTCTGCGGTGCAGGTGGAGCTGAGCTGGAACTGCCGGCCTCTGCATCATGTCTGCGTGGAGGCATATGAGGAATCGGCAGATAGTCGTCATCCGAGCTGTCACTAGACTCTGTCACATCCTGCTGTGCCTCAAGCTGCTGCTCCTCAGTAGCAGCTATGCCTCTGATAATCTCGTCCTGCTGAGCTGCTGACTCTGGAACATCTGGACGACAACTAGGCTGGGTAGGTGCCTGTGGTGTGCCGTGCCTGATCCTTTGTGCCATGTTATATGCTGGGAACTCTGTAGTGGCACCTCTGTACTCAGCAACCATCTCTGGTGAACCTGTCTGGCTGTGGCGGCCCTCAAGTCAAGGTGTACCACTGGAGGCGGACCCTGTGGTCTAGGCGGTGGGTGTGAACCCCTGCGCTGTGTAGCTGGCCTCGGTGGAACTGTAGCACTGGTACGACCAGAGCGGTGTAGCTGGGGTGCCGGCTCGGTTTCCTCGACCTGCTGGCCCTCCTGAGTCTCCTGAGCTGGCTGAGGCTCTGCTGGTGGGGGCTGCTGCTGTGGCTCCTGCTAGGACTCCCCCTGAGGTCGAGGCTCCTCAATAGCCAGTCGACGTCCTGCCATCATGACAGTCCTAGGTGGACCACCATGACGACGCTCAGCCTCCTCAACTGCTGCCCTCTATGCTGGTGTGAGCTGTGGATCTACAATGACAACACCACTATGCGCATCGCCTCTCTCGGCACGCTCTGCTGCCTCAGCGACTGTTGCTGCTCTCGCTGTCTCTGCGTCGGGGTACTTGCGCTTCTTAGATGTAACATGCTTCGTCGCCTTGCCTTTGGATCCTGCAGGCTAGCAAGGCGGGGGCCTCCGATCGTCATCTCCGGGACCACCCCCAACATTCTTCGTGCGAGCCATCTGATCTGACAAGAGGATGAACTGCCACTGACGAAGATCAACTGTCAAACAGACACTCCCGAGGCTTGCCCTCGATCCGTACTCGCGAGCTTGGCTCCGAGTTAACTGACAACTGCCACAAGAACCTCAATGGCACCGACTCGCTGCACGAAGGAATAGATAGATATACAAATAAATACGATATATCTAAAAGATACGAAAATCCTAGGGAGAAGCAATGTAGGTATGAAATTGAGGCGACAGGCTTTCTACCTGACGAACCGGCGATCTGAGAGAAGAAGAGGCTTGTCACGCGGGGGAAAACTCAGAACCGGCTAGGGTTAGGGTTCGCGAAGCTCTGCGAAGAATTGGCCGGGGATCAGCGACAATGTGGCGAAGTTAGGGTTGCTGCGCTGACGTTAGGCAATTTGATGAATCGGCAGTAGGGCCTTACCGGCACGGAGCGAGGACAGCACTGGAGAAGACACGGGTACGGTGAAGGAAGGACGGCGTGTCGTTGCAGGCGTGGGGAGGCGCTGTGGTGGCGCGCGGGGAGGCGCGGTGGCGTGCGAGGCTGGCGGCTTGAGCGTGCGGGGAGGCGCGGTGGTGTGCGAGGCTGGCGGCTTGGGCGCGCGGTGGTGGCACAGAGGCTAGCGAGGGCAGCACTGGCGATGTCGGCGGTGACTACGGCGATTAGGGTTAGGCGCTGCTGCGGGATACGGCTGAGATCGAAAACACGGGCTGTTAAAAGGGGATCCCACGCGTAACGGAGAAGGAAACAGGGAAAGAGTTCAGATTCCGCACGTTCTCTACTGACCGGACGCTCCGGTGGTAGCGACCGGACGCTACCACCCAGCGTCCGGTCGATTCCAAAGAGGTCCAATTCCTCTGGAATCACGACCAGACGCGTCCGGTGGTCCATGACCGGACGCAGGCAGGGTCCGGTCAGCTCAGCCTGTTCCTCCTTTCAACGACCGGACGCTGAACAGCAGAGTCCGGTGCAGCGTCCGGTGGTCCTTTTCTAGCAAATCTTCAATGTTCTTTCGCGCTGCCTGTTTCCAATCAAGTCCCAACTCAAATAAGGTCCAAATAAACACCAATTGGGACTGATGTGAGTGACCTCTCTCAAACCCTCATATTTTTCAAAATATTTTGTCTTAGGCTATAATTCTTTTTAAGAAAATAGGCAATAAGAGGGCAAATAGAACAAAACGATAAAACAACATCCATGCATATGCAATACTTGTAAGTAAATCTAGTTGTTTGTCAAGTTTGATCCAAGGTTAAGCTTCTTCACACGCTTTTCGGCGGTTATCTTAACCATGTTAGACAAGCCCTATATGCATTGCCAAAAATCAAACATGTTGTATATTACAATAAATGCAAGGGACAACACAAGCTCAATTTTTAGTGAAGTTGCTAAAGTCAAGCACATTGAGCTCATTCTGCAATCTACAAAATGCAGCCTCATCTAGCGGTTTAGTGAAGATATCCGCTAATTGATCTTCGGTTCTTACACCTTCTAGTGATATATCATTTTTAGCAACATGGTCTCTTAGAAAGTGATGGCGGATATCTATGTGCTTGGTGCGAGAGTGTTGAACCGGATTATTTGCAAGCTTTACCGCGCTTTCATTGTCGCACAAAAGAGGTACCTTTTCTAGAACTACACCATAGTCTAGCAAAGTTTGTTTCATGTATAAAATTTGTGCACAACAAGCACCCGTGGCAGTGTATTCCGCTTCGGCGGTGGACAAAGCCACACTATTTTGTTTCTTGGAGGACCAAGACACAAGTGATCTACTAAGCAAATGGCACCCTCCGGATGTGCTTTTTCTATCAACTTTGCAACCGGCATAATCCAAATCGGAGTAGCCCACTAATTTAAATATAGCTCCTTTGAGATATCAAAGGCCAATGCTTGGTGTGTGCTTAAGATACCTAAGGATTCTTTTTACGGCAATTAGATGTGTTTTCTTAGAATTAGCTTGAAATCTAGCACACATACACACACTAAACATGATGTCGGGCCTAGATGCGGTTAAATATAACAAGCTACCAATCATAAAACGGTAGAGAGTTTGATCAACCGGGTTACCTCCCTCATCTAGGTCGAGATGTCCATTAGTAGGCATTGGTGTCTTGATTGGCTTACATTCATCCATCTTGAATCTCTTGAGAAGATCTTTTGTGTATTTCTCTTGAGAGATGAAGATGCATTTTTCATTTGCTTGACTTAAAAATCAAGAAAGAATGTAAGCTCACCAATCATGGACATCTCGAACTCCTTCGACATCAAATCACCAAATTCTTTGCATGAGTCTTCATTTGATGATCCAAAGATGATATCATCAACATATACTTGACAAATGAAGATATGCACATCGAGCTTCTTGGTGAATAGTGTGGTGTCGACCTTCCCAATGGTGAAGCCCTTCTCAATGAGGAAGTCCCGAAGACGCTCATACCAAGCTCTTGGGGCTTGCTTAAGTCCATATAACGCCTTGGACAACCTATAAACATGATTAGGATATCTAGGGTCTTCAAACCTGGAAGGTTGATCAACATAGACTAGTTTATTGATAAAGCCATTTAAAAATGCACATTTCACATCCATTTGATATAGTTTCATTTCATGATGTGATGCATATGCAAGTAGGATACGGATGGCTTCTAATCTTGCAACCGGTGCAAAGGTCTCCCCAAAATCCAAACCTTCAACTTGGGAGAACCCCTTTGCAACTAGTCTTGCCTTGTTCCTCACAACAACACCTTGATCATCTTGTTTGTTACGGAACACCCATTTTGTTCCAATGACTCTTGCACCTTTTGGTCGCTCTTCAAGAGTCCAAACTTCATTGCGCGTGAAGTTGGTCAACTCTTCATGCATGGCATTGATCCAATCCGGATCTTTAAGAGCTTCTTCTACCTTGGTAGGCTCATAGCAAGAGACAAAAAGAGTGATGAGCAATAAATGAAGTAAGTTTTTGAGATCGAGTCATTACACCCTTTGATGGACTCCCTATGATGAGATCTTGTGGATGATCTTGTAGGAGAGGTGTATTTCTTCTATTGACCACTTGAGGAGGAGGTTGTGGAGCATCAACATCTTGTGCTTGTACCACCATTTGCTCATGGGAGATATGAGTATCTTCATTTTCTACTCTCCCATTTTTATCACCATCTTGTGGTACACTAGATGAAGAAGGTTGATCAATGACTTGTACATCATCTTCATCATCTTTTGGCTTGATGTCTCCAACCGGAATGTTCTTCATAGCCTCCCTCAATGGTTCATCACCTACATCATCAAGATTCTTATGTGCTCCTTGGGAGCCGTTAGATTCATCAAATTCCACATCATATGTTTCTTCAACCAAGCCGGTGGCATAATTAAATACTCTATATGCTTTGGACTTTGATGAGTAATCAACAAGAAAACCAATATCACAACGTCTTTGGAACTTCCCTAGGTGTTGCCGTTTCTTGTAGATGTAACATTTGCAACCAAACACCCTAAAGAATGAGACGTCCGGCTTCTTTCCATTGAGCAACTCATAAGGTGTCTCACCAAGGAACTTTTGAAGGAATAGGCGGTTTGATGCATCGCATGCGGTGTTGATTGCTTCCGCCCATAGAGCTTCGGGGGTGTTGTACTTATCTAGCATTGTCCTTGCAAGAGTGATCAAAGTCCGGTTCTTCCTCTCAACTACACCATTTTGTTGAGGAGTATAAGTTGCGGAGACTTCATGTTTGATCCCAACTTCATCACAATAAGCTTTAATGTTTGTGTTGTCAAATTCTTTTCCATTGTCACTTCTAATTTTCTTGAGCTTCACTTCAAATTCATTTTGTGCTCTCTTGGCAAACTTCTTGAAGCAAGATGCAACTTTGGATTTGTCATGAAGGAAGAATATCCATGTATACCTTGAATAATCATCCACTATCACAAGACAATAAAGATTTCCTCCTAAACTCTTGTATGTTGTTGGTCCAAATAAATCCATGTGGAGGAGTTCTAGCACTCTTGTGGTTGACATGAAAGCTTTTGTTGGATGGGTATTTGCAACTTGCTTGCCGGCTTGACATGCACTACAAAGCTTGTCCTTTTCAAACTTTATATCCTTCAACCATCTCACCAAATCATTCTTCATAAGCTTCTTGAGTGAACTCATACCAACATAAGCATGTCTTCTATGCCATAGCCACCCAAGTGTTGTTTTGGTGAATAGGCAAGTCTTCAAATTTGCATCTTCGGAGGTGAAGTCCACTAGACATAGGTTGTTGTATCTAAATCCATTGAATATCACTTGATTGTCATCTACCTTGGATACAACAACCCCCTTCTCGGTGAACAAGCATTGAAAGCCAAGATCACACAATTGTCCAACGGATAGCAAGTTGAAACTCAATGAAGCAACATAGAGCACATTGGAGATGGAATGATCATTTGATATTGCCATTATCGCTGGAAGGCGGGTTGAACTGACCGGAGCGTCCGGTCAACATTACCGGAGCGTCCAGTCAACATTACCGGAGCGTCCGGTCACCCTGCAGAAGCTCATAACGGTTCGTTTTTTAGGCTGCCTTATAAATAGAAGCCCCACTCGTGTGTGGAGTTACTTTTGCTTATTCCAACAACTGAGAAACACGTTTGTGAGTGCCAAGAAGAGCAAGGTCCTAGTGAGGTGATTGAGATTCGTGAATCCAAGAGAGTAGCCTCATTAGTGAATCAAGAGTAGCAAAGTGTGCATCCACCGTTCTCATTAGGCTTCGAGTGGTCAAGTGAGAGTTCGTGCTTGTTACTCTTGGTGATCGCCATCACCTAGACGGCTTGGTGGTGATTGGGAGCTTGGTGATCACCCGGCGGAGCTTGTGGGTGACCCAACTCAAGTTATGAGCGGTTTTGGGTGATTCGCCGCGACAGAGTGTCGAAGAATTAACCCGTAGAGAGCACTTGATCCTTGCGCGGATCAAGGGGGAGCTACACCCTTGCACGGGTGCTCCAACGAGGACTAGTGGGGAGTGGCGACTCTCCGATACCTCGGCAAAACATCGCCGCGTTCCCCTCTCTCTCTATTTTCTTTGAGCATTTACTTTGAGCATTTAATTTGAGCAATTCAATACTTGTCTTTACATTCGTAGAATTGCCATGCTAGAGTAAGTTTGGAACATAGGTTGCAAGTCTTTTTGTGCATTAGATTAATAGAAACACTTTTCTAGGCACAAAGGGTTAATTGGGCTAACCGTATGATTTAATTATTGCAAGAAAATTTAGAATTAGGCAAATTCACTCCTCTCTTGGGTATCTTGATCCTTTCACATGTAACACTACATTGTGTCTTCGGACCGCTTAGGTGCCTTGGTACCCTCCATCCACCTGCTAGCCGGAATCAATGGAAAACTCATTCTGGGGCTGTCACCCCTCCGGTGACGTCTTTAAAAAAAAAGTGAGTCAAATCATGTGTCTGCTTAAGAACTAAAAAGTATCCAATAGTCAGCATTTCTCGGTCTCTAGACAGTATGTTGTGGCTGCAGCACATTAATCAGCTAAACTACTGACATTTAACACAAACTGGAGAACTCCACTTTTTTTATTAAAAAAGACATGTGCCTGGTAGGAAAATACTTGATTACATATGCTGCTGTAGCCTTTAGTTCAGCAATGAAGTTTGTATTTTCCTGAACTAAAATTTTTTTAAAGCTAACCGTACTATAATTTTGCAGAGAATATTTGGTGGTGCCGATGAGCAATCTGAAGAGGCACCATCATTGATGAACAATGTCATGGGTGTGTTTAGTTCTGTGAGTCGGTTTATGAGGGTCATCTCTAAGTGAAAGTTAAAGCAAGCATTGTTCACACTTGAATCCGTCAACAATCATCATGATTCTTGAGTTATACAAGAAGATTATTTTGGTGCATCCATGCTGTTTTTAGTCTGTAACTCCATGGTACTACTGTTCGGAACGGTATAGTTTGGCATTCCAGCACAAGGCACCAAATGTGTACACATACCATACCGTGGATTCCTGGAGTCATCTGATGTCCTACACCGTGAGGGAAAAAAAACAAAAAAACTGTAGATAGATCCTCATTCGGGAAAAGGCAGGTATTTTTTTATTATAATTCAATACTGTGTTGATGTATCATAATCAGCTCACATTTTGCTAACTCAGGGAAGGAAAGACTGGACAAAGATAAATTCAATCCTTTGTTTTACATGTGTGTTGTCTGAATCAAAACAATTTCTTTACCTTACAGTGAGAATCAGGATATCTATCCTCTAGAGTGACACTTATCCTCAGGATATATACACCAAATGCTGCTGAAATAACCAAATTTTTGAAGGAGAAGAAACATTTGAATGAAGTGACCTAAATACAATACATTCAGAATCTTCAGCTGATGCGATCAGTGCTCCCTGTTTTCCACTGGAGAGGTGGAGGCGCTGTAAGAGCCTGACAAGCCCAGCGACGGCTGCAAGAACGACCGGTGCCCATTCGAAACCTGCTCCACCGCTGCCGTCGACGACGATGACCGTGCCAGCAGCGCCGACGAGCACGCCGCGCCCGCGCTTGATGGCGACGGCCCCAGGCCGAGGTGCTGTCCCCACTTGAGCCCCTGCAGCTGGCTCCCGCCCTCTCCTCCCGCCGACGATTTATTACCGCCCTGCGTGCCGACGTACGACGTGATGGCGGCCGCCAGCGCCGTTTGAAAACCCGGATCCGACGTGATCACCTTCGCTATCGTGTCGGTGAGCACGCCCGCCGGTGCGCTCCCGCTCGCAGTAGCTACCGCCGCCGCCTTCTGCTGCGGCTGGTAGAGCACGGGGACTTCCCCGCCTTGTTGCCTTCTGTTGATGCTGCTCAGTGCAGCGCCACCGTTGAACAACGACGCAGCTGGTGATCCGTAGCTCAGGTACCCGGCACCACCGGCCGCCGGCCATGCAGCGCCGGACAGCGCGCCGGCCCGGAGTTGGAGAAGGAGAAGCTCGTGGGATGATGGTACCTAGCGCCGGCGTGAACCAAGCCATTCGATGAGATCCTGTTTCCCAGAGAGAATGCCTGCGAGGTGGCCGCCGGCGAGGTGAGGTCGAGCGTGATGGTCGGGTAGGACAGCGTGGAGGTGATGGACGCGGCGCCGCCGGTCGGGAGGAAGAAATGTTTGGAGGCGTCGTGCGCCGCCGAAGGGAAGCCGAAGCTGAGGCCGGCGGCGGCCGGCGAGGCGGCGGGGAAGCGGAGGGAGGTGGAGGAGTCCGAGGTGAGCATGGACGCCGCGGCGGAGGTGGTGGAGGCCATGGCGGTGGCGGATGCGGAGAGCGGGTGGTTGTGCGTGCCCTCGTACGTGGTTATCAGGATCGACATGTCGTCCGCGCACCTCTGCACCTGCAAATGTTACATGCACGTTGTGTCATGCTCATCAGCTCATGCATGAAAATTCGTGGTGACTTGCTTGCAGGAAATTAGTGAGTCCACAACCAAGCAGCATTTGCTAGTTTCCTAGTAGTACAATAAACAATCAAAATAAAGCAGCATATCACTCTCCCGGGCCCTGATCGAATACCATGTGCACATGCACTTATTGGGTCCTCAAGAACTATGCCAGTTCACTAGTGATCTTTTTGTGACTATCAGCCTGCTCGCTTGTGCTACTTCAACAGCTTTATAGCTGTTATCCTTCAGTCCTGGACAGTAGCCGTAGATGTGGTTGCTGCAGCAGCCATACAAGTTGAGCTTTAAATTCTAAATTTGTATTATGGCTTATATTAGAAAATTATTTTCAGGATTATTTGTGGTTATCTTTCATATTTTTGTATCTTGACTCTCGAAGATCCAACACATTAGGGGTGTGTTTGGTTCACACCATGGTCTAAGGGTGCTCACCCAGACAAGTTGATCCAACCGTTAGGCACTGGAAATCGAGACCAGAAGCTGACTAACCCAGGCACTTTTGCTAGGGTTAGAAGCAAATAGACCTTAGATGCTCGGAACCATGAAAACAATCATGAAAAGGATCTACTACGTATATTTCTATAGAGGTTAGGTCGGTGACACTCAAGCATTTAAAGGCCCCTACACCAAATTTTAAGTATTTGACATTAGATCCAACATTTCTCCTCAGTTCGTCCTTCTTTCTTATCTGTGCCAATGGATGATTACCACTTTTTTCAACGGCCCTTGCTATCCACCCACTCGCTAATTTTTTGAATTGTAGTGGCCACTCACCTCCACCCCATCCAACCAGGCTCATCTACCTCCTGCGGCCCACCCTTCCATGACACCTCCACCACTTTTCCTCTAGGCCTATGAGGGCACACAAGTACTCCCAAACTCTAACCTCGCCGGAGGCGAAAAGAAGCTCTCATGATGAGGTGTAGAGAGAAGCAAAGTTCATATACGAGGAAAAAAAACTTGGATCTGAATGTGTGATATAAAATTCATCTTTTTGTAGCATAGCTTATAGTATATATTGGCCATCACCTAAAAAGATTATATTAACTAAAAACACAACTATACATGGAATGAGACAATATATTCTTATTGGTGTGGTAGAATTCAATCAATTTAAAGATAACTTAGAGTAACTCCAACGTATATTCTTTCCCCTTTACTAAACTTCTTTGTAGGAGAATCCCCACTTATAGGAGATACGAGGAATGTGTACTGCAGCATATTTGAAAAAACATCTCTCCTTTTACCTCTCCTGACACTTGGACCCACATGTCAATTGGCAAAATATTAATTCTCCTCTTTTCTTCTCCTGTGCCTCTCTTCTATCCTGTGTAACTCTCATCGCTACCAGGTCCTCTCTCCTTGACGCCGCTCCCGCCACTATTGGGCGTTTCCACCACCGAGACCTCCCATCGCCACTACCAGCCGCTCCCACAACCTCATCTGCCGTCCCTACCAAGGGAGAGAGAAGGGCATGTGAGGCTACAAGACCGACCGCCATGGGAGAGATGAGAAGAAGCTAAGGCAGCGATAGTGGGAGACAAGGTTGACCGGTTACTTTCCTTCCCTTTCATCTCAAGCCAGCGGTGTGGTTTGCTCGTGGTGACCTCG
The DNA here is from genome assembly GCA_904845875.1 of Miscanthus lutarioriparius. NCBI lineage: Eukaryota > Viridiplantae > Streptophyta > Magnoliopsida > Poales > Poaceae > Miscanthus > Miscanthus lutarioriparius. The sequence continues at coordinate 113,416 of CAJGYO010000696.1, forward strand.
ACTTAGAGTGCTGATGCACCCTGCTCACGGCATGGCCAGCTCGGTTAGCGGCGTGTCCTGTCAGCACCGACGAGAACCAAGGCAACGGGCACTAGGCACAGGTAGAGAATGAAAGGAAAGAGGATTGAATCGCTCTCCCTTTTCTTTGAGGGATTGAGGGGGTGGTTTTCTCGATTGATAAAAAAATAGGAAAAGGGATTTGCTAGAGCTTGTCTTTTGCATTTGATCCTCTTTTATCACCTGTTATAGGGAAAAGGGATCACTTAGGGCCTATTGGACACGACTTTGGCTCTAGTAGTTGCTTTTGCGGAGGAACCATGCCAAACATTAGGTGGAGGAACCGTTTTCTATTGAATAGTAGAGGAGTCAAAGCCGTTTTTTGGTCTAGAGGAGGAGCCTATGTTTGTGTCTCCTCCTCGAGTACTTTGGTTCCACTTGAGGAAGGAGCCATACCAAACAAGACTTGATCCTCAATGTGATAGTGATACTCTTTTATAGAGTTTTTTGGTGGGGGGGTGGTGTGTGGGGGGACTCTTTTATAGAGAGTTAAATTTGAAATTTGTATGAACTACAGCTAAGTGGTTGGGGCCGAGGCCCATGGGAGAAGAAATGGGACTTCATGTTTTTTTTTTAAAAAAAAAAGAGAAACTACTATGGAACCCGGCCTCTCTGGCCTGAATAGGCTGCGAACTAGTCCAACTCTCTCCGAACACTGGCTTCCCAAGGCCCATTTCTCTTCAAATTCAACTGGCCGTCGGCCGTCGCCATGGACGCATGGGGGGACCAGCAGGTCCAGTAAGCAAGCGCGCGAACCGGAAGCCCGGCGACGCCGGGAGCGCCCCAGGCGCGGGCGCACTCCTCCTCGGGGGCTCGGGGAGTCGTGGTTCCGCCTCCGCCGCGAACGGAGAGGAGTGGGAAGCGGGCGCCTCGGGCTGCGCGTCGCCTTCCCTAGCGCTCCCTCGCCGTCCAATCTATCGTGCATTCGTGCTTCTGACAAGTGGCTTCTGACCTTAATTTCGATCCGTGATGAGCGCCAGTGCGAATGTACGAGTCCTTGGTTCACGAGTTCGATTAGATGCGTGTTTTTTGTTTGAATTCTGTGTGGCGTGGTGGTTCTGAATTCTGATCAATTTATGGGTGAGCTAAGACCTAATGTTCAATTTAGCTCGTCTATTGCCAACTGGTAGTAGTGGTACTGGTAGATTAGTAGAATCCGTAGAGTAAACAGCTGGGGCTTCGGAAGCGGTTGGATCACTTCATTCGGGTTTCAGGGCTCTAATAATAAGTGACAGCATTTGTTTATTAGTTTACACATTGGTCCATGTCAAGTTGTCAACCAATCACTTGCGATTTCAATGCCTCGTAGACCGCAAGCAATGATTGTACAAACTAAGCAGACTTCGGGCCATCCATTTAGCCTGTTCGGCAGGACTGAAAAATACTGTTCTAATAGGACGTGAATAGTAATTTTGTGAGGTGGCGGGTCAGCCGGTAATCAGCCAGCCAGCCAGCTGAATACAGCCATTGACTCCAAACCCACGTTCTCTAGATACTTTTTTTAGAGAATTATGGACCTAGATTCAGTACCCGGTTATCCACCCCTAACTTCCCCAAGTCAATCTCTAGCAACTATGGCTTTGTTTAGTTCCTCTCCCAAAAGTTTACACCGTATCCCATCGAATATCTAGACACATGTATGGAGTATTAAATATAGACTAAAAAAATAACTAATTGCACATATTGCGATTACTCTGCGAGACGAATCTTTTAAGCCTAATTAGTCCATGATTTGACAATAAAATACTACAGTAACACATGTGCTAATGACGAATTAATTAGGCTTAATAAATTCGTCTCGCGGTTTACTGACGGATTCTGTAATTTATTTTTTTATTAGTATCCGAACACCCCATGCGACACCCCCATGTGACACCCGATGTGACACCCCAAAACTTTACAACCTGGAACTAAACAAGACCTATATTATGTGCATCTTAAATAAAGTCCCTTCTGTTTTCAACTGATTGAATAAATAAATTATAGCCGTGTAAAGGTGACTTGGGTTTAGTACGTTCGGGTTTTCCATGTTCAGAGACAGTAGCATTTTACTCCCCTTTGAACTGAACATGTGTAGTTTCAAATATGTGAATTGAGCAGTATTGTTTGATGTAAACCATGCATTATGTACCTGTTTTCTGACGGGGCATCCTGCTGCCACTGTACACCGGTAGTAGGCACGGGGGCACCGGTTCCCCTTGGCTATCTTCTGCCCATACTTCCTCCATTGGCATCCATCATTCATCTGATCAATAATCCAAAGCATATTTGCATGTTCTGTTATCTGATCTCCGTGTATCATTAGCTACTCCAATATATACTACATATGAGGTAAGCATTACATCTCTCTCAAATGGAATATTATGTCTACGTACCGTTGGTGCATCACACCTTGCCCTTACAGACACCCTTGCCTTCTTGGCCTGTGGCAGTGGACCTATGTCATCCTCAGGCTCCGTGCCGACGTTCCTCGTTCTTCTGCGTTTTGCTTGGCAGCCACTGCTGATCTGCTGCCTCCATGGCATCGTTCTTGGCATCCTCGGAGCTAACTTCAGGGCTCAAGGTCATCACATCGGGCTGGATCTTTGCAATGCTATTAGTTGCACTATCTTTGCAGGCTGACAGTCCAAGTGACAGGCCTTCTTCTTTAATACTCATGAAGTCTTCTCTCCCATTTCCTTCTGCAGCACTATTCTTCTCTTCCTTCCTGTGCGTGCTTGTGCTCGTGCCGAGGCTCAGTGAGACGAATTCAGGCTCCTCGATGCCGGTGGGCATGATGGTCGAGGGGTCAGCAAGCTTCTTGGCTTTTCCTTTTTGAAGAACGTCATGGAAGTGTAATTGAAGAGATCGGTAGTCCTCTACGATGCGTGACAACATTGTTTTTAACCTCTTGTTCTCTTCTCTTACCTCACCCATCTCTGCCCTTGTGGACGCAAGTTTATCTTTATCAACCTGAAGACACAAATGCACAACTATGAGATCTGTAGCCATTCCTTAACCAAGTCACATATGATAATAATGGACTTGTCTTTGTATAAACCTCGGAAGATTATTGATATAATCAGAATGCATCCTGACCTTGTTATGATTAGTTGAAGTTTGATTTGGTGCTTCGTCCATTTCAGATCTTTCCCTTAGGCTTGGGGAGCTTGCCTAGTAAGGCACAAAAAACGCCTGATCAGAATACTGCAGTAGATAATAAGAAAAGGTAAAACTGCACACAGAACTCATGAAGAAACTATGTTTTCTCTTCTCATGAAAATTCCAGGGGGGGAAAAACTTCAGGATAAGGTTATGTGTATAACTTAGTAATTTTCAAAAGAAAGGAAAGTTATGTGTATAACTTGCTTGTATAACTTAAATATATAACTTGATAAATGACTTAGATGTAAAGTTGGACGTATAAGTTATATTCAAAAACTTAGACTTATAAATTAATATTATAATATATTAGCAGAAATATCAAACTGTGTACAAAATAACTTGTATAAAAAAATAAATAGGTAAAAGAAAAAAATAGAAAATAAAAAAAGAAAGATTGACGCACCTGCAGTTAGTAGTAGTCTAAAGAGACATGCGTACATGTATGCATGGTGGTTACAGTTTCATTTGTTTACGGCCAATCCACGCCATGCAATGCAGCCACAATAGCACGGCATACGGTGAAGACGTGGGGCTAGTTCGGTTGGATCGTTCGCTGGAACAGAAACTAGTGAATGACCGCGGGAATGGAACTGGGCGTCCCCACCCACCCCCGTAGTATTATGTGTCCACGAGGTTTTCACCTGGATCCCAAAATATTTTAATTTTATGCTATTTTATTTAAAATGGGTTTTCCAAGGCCTCCAATTCCGCATGTGGAAAAATCCACTTATTTCCACAGGTGTTAAGTTACAGGCGATGAGTTAAATGCCTATACAAAGTTGTTACCAACTGCTTGTTCAAATCTTTTTTATTTTAGACTGTCCATCTATCCTAAAATATTAGGATTCCTATGTGTGGAGTTTATATATCCTAAGTCAAACTATCTAAAGATTGACTAAGTTTAAAGACAAGAGTATTAGCATTTGTTACATCAAAGAAGTAAAGTATGAAAACACATATAGTTAATAATGGATCTAACGGTGCTTATTTTATATTATAAATATCGTTGTTCCATGCTGCAATCGTGGTCAGAATTACAATAGTTTGACTTAGGGACTATTTGGTTGCTGGCCTTAACTCGCCACGCCTCAGCTTCGACGGGCAAAGAAAAAGGAGGAAGCTGTTTGGTTGGTAGTTAAGCTCCCTTTGGCACGGCTCATCCAAAACGGCTTTACCGGTGAAGCCAAAACCGGTGAAGCCAGAAAAACTAGCTTTTTCCGGCTTCTAGTTCATTTTAACCCCGGCTTACAAAACGGTTTCACGCTAAGTGTCTCGATTTGCGCAAAATAGATGAAGCCGAAGCCGGCATAAGCCGTGCCAAAGAGGCCCTTAATGTTAGGCACGCCACTGGCTTTTCAGTTTATTGCAGCAGTTTTTCACACCACAACTGTGGCAGTGTTTTTGCATGCCACACTCTGTAGCGCCGCCACAACCATGGCGTGGCAGGCTGGCAGCATTTGGCCAAAATCCAAACAGCCCATTAGAACAGAAACTAAGAAAATTTATATTTTGAGATGGAGGAAATGTAATTGTTATTTCATAAACCATCAAAAACATCTTCTATTAATTCGTTCCTGATTATTTTTTTGAATACGTCCATACTTCCTACCATATCCTCATGCAAAAATTTGATGAACTGTGGCATGCCCTTCTCTGCTAGGTTCTCCTTGGTCCTCAGGAGTTCGTGAAGGAAGTTTCTGGTTCCTACGGCAACCCTTTCGATCCTTCAGTTATATTGATAACATCACTTAATATTGTGACTACCATTACTACCTACTCATTTGGAATACCAAGGGGCGGTACTTTCAGTATCCCGGTGCAAAATAGTGGTCAAATTGTTGGTTTCTTTGGGCGGTCAAGCTCACTTCTGGATGCTATTGGCGTCTATATCCGCCCCTGAAGAATGAATCAAGCCTCATGCACGTCGTCGCTTCAAGTTATCCACAGTTGCACTTAAGTGTTGTTGAAATAAGATCATTCAATACTGCACATGGTCGTCGTCAGTGCAGTATTTGCTTGTTCCCGTGTTTGTATTTGTATTACATGGTCGTGTCATCAGTGCAGTATTTGCTTGTTCCTATGTTTGTATTTGTGTATTACTAGCGCAATGCACATACGTTACCACGGTTATTAGGGTAACCCCCTATCGTTTGGTACAGAACTATGTGATGATATTGCATATTTGCATGTTGTAAATTCCTCGAGGACTTCTGTAAATTCATCGAGGACTTCTGTTAGAAAAGGGAGGCATCTGAAAAAATCATTTCTGTACTAATGTCTGTGAAGCCCTTTAACTAATGTGAGCTTAAAAGCTGTTGGAGGTGGTTGCTGGCGCCGTGCACTTGCTAGTGGCCCTGAACACGGCTATTGTTGTGTTAATCATAATTTCTCTAAAAATTCGGGATAGCTAAATTTCCTTGTTTGTCGAAGAGTTTTTTGGCTCCCGTGTCTCATCCATCCCCTGTGGTCGCCTGTTCGGTTTTTCGTAAAATCATACCCGATGAGCCTTATTTTATTGAGAATCTCTAGAAGGATATTCTCATATTGTGAGTGAGGGTGTGTTTGGTAAGCTAATTAAAGGGATATTCTCACATGTGTTAGCACCAAATCCATCCAAGAATTCAAACACAACTAACCATGACTAGCGGAATTTCCATAAAAAAAATCTAGTACTCATGAAGAAAAAAAATAATTAGGAGGGGAATCAAATCAACATGAATTTGCCAAACTCTCGAGGAATTGGATTTAATATTGAATCACAAATACAGAAGAGTCTTGGTTAGAATACCCGCTCTTATGCTCACTCTCTTGTGGAGACGAAGTGAGAGCTCACACCTCTCTTTTTTCCTATGTCGTTCTCTCACATGAAACACTCTCCAGCCTAGATTCAAGGAAATTAGGTTAGGTTCCAAGTTGTTGGCCAACTACTACCAAACATCTCCATTATTTAGGGTGGTTGGACATTTCCAAAAATGTCCCTGCTATGTAGTACATCCTTGCAGGATAAACTATCTACAATCTTACTCTTGCATTGAACAGATCTAACACCTTTGTCACATTTTCTTGCCTCAAACAAGTTTTGTGATGGTGCCAACTTTGCGCACTTCTTGAAACATTGTTGCAACTCGCTTAGCCTCTAAGTGAGCTTCTTGATGTTGACATGTGACCTGCCTCATCCTTAGTCCAAGCAGCCGTCAAGATCTTTGCCCTTCAACTACTAGGTTGCCTCCTAATGACTTTTAACGCGACGACCACCATGAGTTGGTCAGCACCATCTTGCACCGTTCATGTGAGCGATGGAGATGGCACATGGCTTCGCTAGGACTTGCGTGGTTCATGAGGCATAAGTTTATACTCACCTTCACCACTATTTATCCATTGGCACAAGCCTTTGCTTGTCCTTCGCCACCTTGTCATTGATCGCAATGTCCCATCCATGACCTATAGATCTTTAGACAACAAACAAGATTCTCTGCATCCTCAACTCAACTTCATCACTACCTCTTGTTAGCTATAAAAATAAATGTGCTATGCGAAACCAAAAGTTCAAACCACTTCACACAAGATAGAACAAAGTGCTTTTCCTCTTGGTTCCTCATGCTACATTCATGCTCCTAGAACCCCCTCCACCAAAAAACCTTTCATGGCACCGTATGGAAGAGTTATTCCCCTTTTTTCTCTACCACTCCTAACCACTACTGCAATGATACCTCAACACCATCTTAGCCGAGACAATGGCCCGATCACCATTGCCGACTATATCAGATTACCGCCTTTGGCTACTCACCCTCACCATTAGACACTGCGATTATCCATGCTCCTATAATCTTGGAACCTCTATATCTAAACCCTAAATTACTACCAAGGAAGGTTCAATAGGACAAAAAAAAAACACTAACATGATTCTCTTGAGATACCCTATAGTGTACATGTGAAAGAAAATCAAAAGTAATAAATAAATTATTTGCTTTATTGACATGCCACTTGTGTCCTAGTGTTGAAATATCTCGTGGTGGAAACTAGGGGTTTACTCAGCAGATTTCAAAGTGAGGCCTCTACCTTTGTGTTGCCTTCTCATGCTTCATGTTGTCTGTCTGGTGTATGTGGGTTGTGCGTGTCATGGATTTTGTTTAGGTGTGTTGGTGCTACTTCTATGTTGGACCCAATGACATAATGGCTTGGCCAGGGTTTACCATAGGAACTCAGAGTTGCTTGGTCCCTATAGGGACGTAGCTCAGCGATGACGATGCATTATGTGCTCCCTCGTACAGATTGTTACTATATATATGTTGGTGGGTTAGTCGTGCATATTTAGTTTTTTAATTGGTTTTTCTTTAATTAACCATCAATTGTACGGTTTTGAAGCAAGTTTCCCTCATAAACCTTTGTCACTATATGTTGGTGGGTTAGCCATCCATGATTGATTTTTTAATTAGTTTTCCTTTATTTAATTAACCTAGAGTTGTATGATTTTCAAGCAAGTTTCCCTCATAAATCTGGTTTCTTCTATAGCAAAATGCAGGAACTCCCTGTTAAAAAAAAGAATTCCATTAAACATCGACACATGTTATGCGCCTAAATATATATACTCACTCTTTTTAGAAAATAATTACTAGTGCTTTAACAAAAACCAAACTAAACTTTTAAAACTTTTGTCCGGTAATAATACTTTTCAAACTTTATTTAAAAGTACAAAAATCATCAGAGTCAAATATTTATAAAATATAAAAATAATTGCAAAACAGTTCTTGTGAACTCACTGCATGTTTCAAAGCATGGAGCAGTGACTTCTACACTTTTGGTGTCCCAGATAGAATAGACAAATATAGCGAAATACAAAGAGCACGTGTGAGGAAATCAAAAGATGAGTAAATTGTTTGCTTTATTGGAATGCCACATTCGTGCAGTGTAGCGGAAGTAGCTAGCGGGTGTACAAAATGGTCTGGCTGGAGACCTGGAGTCGAGTAGCACCTGCCAAAATTCGTGCAAAATGTCAGAGGACTGATGACGCAAGATGAATTGTGTGCCTGATTAGTTGGTTATCAATTTTTGCCCAATCAAAACTATGGCAAGCTAAAACTTAGGCTTATCAAAATCAAGGCTATCAAAATTAGGGCAAAAAACATAGATGTGCATTTGGTTGATAGCCAAAATCAAGGCTTGCCAAATTTCTCTTTTATGTAGTTTTAGAACTTTCTAGAGACTTGACAAAACTTTGACCATAAATATTGGTGTGTTAATTTTTTGGCAATGAACCAATTGATGACTACAAAATTTGACATGCCATGATTTTGGCGGGGCAAGAATTGAAAGCCAACCAATCAGGCCCTGCATCCGTACGTGTGCGTTAACTAAAGTGTGTCGTTCACTAAAGTCTGTCAACAAAGCTAAAATGGGTAAAACTGAGGAGGATGAGTGGATTACAGCACAAGGATAGAAGAAGCAGAGAAGAGACAGAGACCTGGCGAGGAGGTTGAAGAAAACGAAAGCAGAGTGGCCGGTCGGTCACAGCAGGAACCTCCCTAACTGGGAGACGGAGGACGGAGACAGCAGATCGCTGTCTAGTTACGTACGCCGGCGCTAGGAGAGGCGGACTTTGGCCGTCTTTCTCCGGCGGCGCAGCCGGCGACCATCCCATCGCCGTCGGCGACCAGCGGCAAGGCGAGGTAAGTACTCTACGTCTCCTGCCATGTTTTTCCTTGTCTCTACTCTTTTCGTCAGTAGCTTGAACTTTTTCCCGCCCCGCATAGCCTCTTCTCTCTTGTTCTGTTCCTGGTCCTGGGCTCTGATCGCGAGATCTTCATCTCTGCTCCCCTAGTTTCCCGCTTATGGCCTTCGTTTCATCTCTGCTTGTTCCCCTTTCTCCTTGTGGCCTCGATTCGATTATTCAAAGCTTAAAGGGCATCCACCATTGTCCATTGGTACTCTTTTAGATTCCTGGAAGCTGCTTCCTATGCTGCCTCTTTTCATGAGCATGGACCATCCTCTCCCAATCGAACCAAATCTCCATTTTTAACAAGATAAGATAGATTTCCTAAAAAAAAAACACCCTAGGAAGCTTCTCCAGCATACTTTGACCCTTTTTACAGTGGCATCTGATGCTGCGATTTCATTAACTCGCAGGTAACCGTGCGTGGAATTCACCGTCACGGCGTCACGAGTGATGTGGCGCTCCTACACGACAGGTAGTAGTTTTTGTCTGTATGTTTCTTCTCCGACAATCCTTTTCCGGATTACTATATAGCTGATTCCAGAATCTTCGGCGTGTTTCCTGAAAACACAAGAACGGTTGAACGAAGGAACTGTTTCAGTTGTTCTTGTTCACTTCTTGCTCTCTCTCCATTCTTCGCCGAGGCGTCTCTATATATACCGATGCATGCGTTGGGAACAATTCGAGGATGTAAACGCGAGCCGCGCGAGTGCCAGAAAACTGATACATGGACTTCCACCGCCACGGCTTACTGACCAAGCTCGGGTTCGCCGCGCTGACGGGCAACTCGGCGCTCGCCATCTACCGGTCGCGCGACGACCCGCGCGCCGTCGCGTTCGTGGCCGGCGCCTACGGAGGCATCGCGCTGCTCTTCCACTTCCTGCGCAGGTTCGAGCGAGGGGAAGGGGACGGCGGCAGGACCAGGGCGGCGGTCTGGGTGCTCACCACGCTGCTCACGGCCATGTTCGCATCACGCGTCGCCCCGCTGATGCCGCCGACCGTCGGCTTGTTCGTCTACCTGATGGCGGCTGGGACCGCCGGCACCGGATTCTGGGCCTTGTTTCTCCATCGTCATTGACATGCAGATTTCGTTCTCTTTGAGCAGAACAATGGGCGGTCTTGTTTCTTTTTTTGAACGAACGACGGTCTTGTTTCTCCATCGATCTGCACATTTCCAGAGTACTAATTCGTTGTTCCCGTACAAAAATGAATTTTTGCGTGGAATCAAGAAGCAGATAACATTGCTTGTGGAATTGTAGATATATTAATTTATTACTGTGCGCGCACTTCCCCGAGACATCCAGATGATGCTGGAGTGTGGCGAGTGGCGTACTGGGGCATCTACTGTGCACAGAATTCTCTTTACATGTGTTACCTTAGTTTTTCTTTTCAGATGTTTGTCAGGCAAGAATCTTTATGTATTTCTTCCGAAAATGAACTTGGACCTGTAAAATGCACTTGGACTATTTGTTAAATTAAGTGCTTGTCTTATGTAATAAGAGGGAGAACAAGTATTGCCGACTACTCCGACAACGCTGCTACTTCTGCGGCTGCACACCTCCATGTGCCAGACGCCTCCCACGTGTGTTACCCAATGCTGGCGGAGCTCGCCGTCTCACTCGTCATGAGCCGACCAGCAGGGGCGACTGCCACTCAAGCTCGCCTACGCTATCGCCTGTGTGGGGGCAGGTCACGCCGCCGCAAGGGGGGCAGTCTAGTTGCTGCCTCTTTCTATGGGTTCTCTCCTAATCGAATCGAATCAAATCTCCCTCATTAGCAAGAAGCATATCTCCAGCATAGGTTGATGCGCATTTCGACACCTTTTTACAGGGTATGTGATGTGATGATGCGAATTCAGCCCAGGCCACCGGCGAATTCCAAAACCGACCTTGTCTCTTGGTGGAAATTAGCTGTTGTTGATGGTTTATTTCGGCAGAGGAATTCGCTTCGACATTATCGACCTCAGACCGCAGCCGCCAGCAGCGCTCGCGTGCACTCTCCATGCATGTCTCCAGCTCCGGTGACCGAGCCATGGCCTCACCGTCACGGGTGACACACGACAGGTAAGTGGTGACGTCAGGCACAGGATAATTTACCTCGCTTGACAACGTCGCTGACCTTTTGTCTGCATGTTTCTTCTAGAAAGATCCCTCGAACTCCCTCTAATTCACCAACTCCCGTTTTGGATTATTATACTTATGTTCCAGAACCTTCGAGGGGCGCTAGAAGACAGGAGAAATCTCAAGAGTTTTTGTACGTTCTCGGCGTCGACCATAAATAGGAATACAGGGAAAACATTTGGGCACAGCTCCACGATGTGTTGCACGCCACGTGACACAACGTCAGAAAGCGATACATGGACTTCCACCGCCACGGCTTACTGACCACGCTGGGCTTCGCCGCGCTGACGGGCAACTCCGCGCTCGCCAACTACCGGTTGCGGGACGACCCGCGCGCCGTCGCGTTCGCGCTGCTCTTCCACTTCCTGCGCAAGTTCGAGCGCGGGGAAGGGGACGGGGGCAGGACCAGGGCGGCGGTCTGGCTGCTCACGGCCATTTTCGCCGCCAGGGTCGCCCCGATGATGCCGCCGGCCGACGGTGCCTTGGTGTACCTGACGGCGGCCGGGACCACCGGCGCTGGATTCTGGGCCTTGTTTCTCCATAGCCATTGACACGTGCGCACTTCCTCGAGTTCGAGACATACAGAATTACAGATGATGCCGGATTGTGGCGTACTGGGCATCTACTGCCACTGTACCACAGCCAATCTGTAGCGACTCCAAATCGTCGCAGGAAGTGGCATCGCTATAAGTCTATAGCAACCAACAGGGTTTATAGCGGCTGATAGTTGGACACTAATATTTATAGCGACCGATGACGTGTTACATGTTTTAGCGACCAATGGTTTGAGGATACCAAACTTTTTAGCAACCAATAATCAGTCACTATGAACTGACACCATTATATAATTAATTTCACATTATACCATATAATTTTAGGCTTGTTTAACATCCATACAAGTTCACAGTACACATCAACCACAAAATTGTATCTCATATATTCATTGAAATCAACTTGTACAATTGTAGTTTGAATAAATTCTACAACAAGGCACCTACCACACAGGCACACAACCCATGAACTTCTAAAGAGTTCACTATACAGAAGACCAAGCCTACCCTAGCAGTCCAAAAACTATGGCTATAAACACATCTGAGCGCTCCACACCTTTTAGCCCATCTTCCATGAGAACTCTAAATAGCTTGTCGACACCATCAATAAGGATGAAAACGGTCGGAAACGGTATTACAATATAGAAAAAGGAAGCGGTCGGTTCAGGATATTTCTACATTTTAGCAATTAAAGAGTACAAAAAATGGTTGAAAATGGTTGTGAAACCAATTGAAAATGACAAATTTTTATGTTTGGCAAAATTCGGAAATGGTATCATAATATAGAAAACAGTATCATAATATAAAAAACGAAAGCGGTCGGTTCGGAATATTTCCGTACCATTTTCATCCTTAACCATCAAGCATGCTGCTAACTCGCACCTCTGAGAACTACATGCCTGAAATCCACATGCAATCCAATATAAGTATTCTGGTATTCAACTAGGATCCAATAAGTAGACAGGTGCAGGTGCAGTAAAATAGATCAGTCCTATGGCTGTACGTCTAAATCTGACAAGAAATGTAAACGTAAGATGACAACCTTTCCACATAATTTTATAGCAGACAAATAAAGTCTATATATGCAGACAACATGATTTGCAGGCTTGATTCAATTAGAAAAAAGAATATGTAGTGCTGGCAAGTGGAACTAGAACCCTTCAAAGTACCATCAGAAATTTAGAATGCAAATAACCAATATTATAACTGTGATGTGAATACCTAGAAGTTTTAGCAACAGTGCCCAATATCATGCGTTCAGATAAAAGTGAGGCAAAATAAAGAGTAGTCAACATGTCCTGGACTTTTTGCTCACAGTTTATAATAGATGAAATGAAAGTGTATTCACGTGAATGAATGTCTAACTGGTTCGAGTGCTGTAGTAAGATCATATATGGGACATGAGTACCATCTGGGTTGTTCTTTCTGAAGCATCATGTGCAGTGATCTCAAGTGGCAATACTTTACAAGTGTTTTTACTGGCTTAACAATGGCATCATCTACAATGGCAATACTTTGTAAGTGTTTTTACTGGCTTAACAATGGCGTCATGAGGTTGGTCATGATTCTGACACAATAAAAAGATGTTGTAAGATTTCTGGGAATATTTGATTCTAGAGACGACATGAGCATGTCCATACATTCATTGACTAATGGTAGAACAGCTTCTAGAAACTTAGAACTTGCCTCAGAGAAAATGAATTGGCTAGGAGATAGAAGCATCATAAGAACTGATCTCAAAGCCAGCTCTTGCTCCTCTTTAAACAATTTCATGGGGCTGTTTTTCAGTGTTAAATCCATTGCTATTGAGCTGCACAACGAAGCATGAGGTAGAGAAAATTAGATCTGAACTATTATCATGACAACACTGGCAGTCTTTCCTGAAAGTAGCAGTAGAAATTTAATGATCTGGCAGTTCCAAAGTGAGAATATGCACGAACTCTCTGAAAACACATTATGCACAGCACTAACACATCGAACGGATCTTGAGAGTTAAAAAGAAAGAAATATATTGAGCTGAATTCGATAATATGCCCAAGCCTCTGTTATACTAGTGCTAAACAATTCTTTTTCACACAGCTGGGAGCAAATATTATCACAAGCAGCTAAGGAACGCTCTATGTATTCCTTGATTGTATTTAAGTGTACGTGAAATTCTAATACTATGGTTGCTGAGAAGCACAATTACTTTATTGCTCTACAGAAAATATCTATTGCACACAATCATTCAATGGTTAATGCAAAGCAATAGTACTACTGTTACTGTGTAGTAAAATTTCTGAGGTAATGAATTTTTTTTGCTAATTGCTGTGTTACCTATAAGTGGATATCTAACAGACTAATATAGAATACATCACCATGATTGCTAGGAAGTGGTTAGTTTCTAGCTGTAAATAAAATGTGTTCAGAACAGCCAATTCCAGATACAACATGATAAACACAAACCCCAACTTCAGCTTGGATAGGTTCAAACAAAAAACAACATACGTTTGGCACTGTCAAACAGATAAATTACCTTCAAAGGTTTTTTTAACCCATTAATAGCTTGAAAATCAACTTTAAGATGCCCAGGAACCAAAGGACCAAAACCACGAGTTGTATCCTTGTCACAGCTCATGGCAATGACATCAAGAGTTCGACCATGGAAATACCACATGAAGAGAAGCAAAGCCTGCAAAGCAGCAAACATTTTGGCAAATGAGTGAATTTCCTGCTTCTGAAGATCTGAAATTTACGATTAATATTACGCACACCAAACTTGCATTCTTGGCATACACATGGAGACCAAAGGACGCACTGTCTACCTCATGGGCATTCGTCATACACATGGAGACCAAGGTACGTTTTTTCATCTATTCTTATAACCAACTGATTTTTCATCTATGTTAGTTCGGCAGCAGTAAGTACTAGTATGTATCTCTGCAGCGAGGACGGCAGCTCTGCAGTCACAAGTCAAGATAGACTAACAATTCAAAAATCAACATGGGACTTAAGAAAGTTAAGAAAAGGATCAGGGATGACAGGTTGTTTCTCTAGAACATAGCATTGGAGGCTCATCCAACTCAAATCCACATATTGCTAAGCAGATCGGGAGAAGTTAAATAAGTCAAAAGGGAGAAGGAGGCTCACAAGGGATCTGACATCTTCACCAAAATCGCTGTAAAATTTGACACCAACATCCTGTGTACAAGGTATGAGCAAATCACAAAACTGCAGAAGTCAGAATTAGAAAAAATCCTGAGCACCAAGTTAGTAGCGGCAACAAAACAGTGTTGCCGACAGAAGGGAGGAAATGGGGCCTGCGACTTGTAGGTCTTAATCTCATAAATCCCCATCCTGCTCGACCTCATCCTATCCCGAGGAATCGATTTCAATCTCCCCGATCTAGAGCAAGACAGATCCCATAAATCCCCATCCCGATCGACCTCATCCTATCCTGAGGAATCGATTTTAATCTCCTTGATCTAGAGCTAGACAGGTGGGATGGGGGAATAAATATCGGGCTTCCGAAGGAAGATGAAAGGATCGAAGAATCAGACCTCTTGCCTATATTAACGCAGGTATCACGGACTCCGATGGGTTTGTGCGTCCAAGCTCGCGCGGCATCGTCGGAGGGGTGCTGCGGGCGCTTGCGCGGCCCCATCTGAGAGGGCACGCGGGATAGGCCAGCGGCGCGCCGCACCGAGCGGCGGAGCTTGAGCGGAGGTATGGGGCAGAGGCGGCGAGAGAATGGATGGGCGGGCTCGCACGATTGTCCGCTGTTGGGCGGCGGCGGCTGGAAAGGGATGAGGTATAGGGTTTCGCAAAGGAAGAATGACAAGTGGGCCACCAAATTACTTTGTGCGCCATTATGGGCTGGGCCGAGCGCGCTAAAATAAAAACAAACTATACTGACGGATCGTTCGACCCTAATACGTGTTTTTAGCGACCGATTATCCGAGCACACAGCTAAATGTATAGACCGACCGATGTAGAGTCGGTACAAGAAAAAATAGCAACCGATGATCTATTAGCAATTTATAGCGACCAATTGTTGATCGTTAATATTCTGTTTTAGCGACCGTTGTCCGACGCTAATTGTTGGTTGTGATATAGTGTCCGCACATTCATACACGACACTGGACATGACTACAGGAATAGCGAAAAATTCTCCTTAGAAGTGTTAGGGTTTTTTTTCAGATGTTCGTTAGACAAGAAATTTTATGTGTTCCTTCCGAAAATGAACTTAACCAGTAAAGTGCACGTGGACTATTTGTCTAAGTGCTTGTTGTGTGTACTAAGAAGGAGAACAAGTATCTGTTGATAATTATACCTTTGCACATCGTATATCATGATTCACGACGATGCTATTTCCTAATATTTGAACATTTTTTGTGGTCGGTTGTCAAGTCAGCTCTGTCACCGTAGTATTGTTTTTTCTGTGCGGCAATGGGAGCTACATGGCTCGAGGTCGTACGCGGTCTAGATACGCAGCAGAGGGAGCTGGTCGAGGCCGATTAGACATTTGTTCTTTGCTCGAGAAACCCACGGACGCCTTCCTAGAAGACCCATTAGAGAGACGCATGGTGATGATGTTATAGGATCGGCAAAGACACCTAGAACGCCAATAAACCTCTTCGAGAGAAACGTCGAACAGCAAGGGATTGGAAGAGTTAAATGTAGAAGATTGGTTTTTGATCGATTGTGTAGTTGGATACCTCAATCGGACGTGATCCTCCAATATATAGAGAGAGAGGATGGTCTTAACCCAGTGAAAAAACATTCTGAGACATTAATTTGCAAGTTTGCCATGAAATCCAAGAAGATTGGATCGGATCTAGGACAACTAGATTCGGACAAGGTACGTCATCTGAAGTTCCAATGCACAACTCCCATGTCAGAAGTTCCGATGTCCAACTCCCAAGACTAGGGAGCCTCACCGGTCAAAACTTCCGATACCTATATGACCCCATCAATAATTAAATGCAACGTAGCTCAACAAATTCCCAAGTCCAAATTCAACATTCCCTAATCCTTTTTTGTTGTCAACATATGCCCCACTGTTTTGAAAGCGAAGCATATGCAATTTTAAAAAACACATGACAGCAAAGCAACGATTTTAAGCCAATGGTTTAGTTGTAACTACGGTACATGCATGAGCCATTTTGTTCCAACTATGTATGATGTGTCTGATAAAAACATATGATAAACAACAACGATGTTCCAACCCATCGGCCATTTTACCAATGAGGATGCTGCCATCTCCCACCGGACCTCCACCAAGTTTTGTAGATTTATGTGTTGCAGATGGGCGATAAGCCAAGTAGCCAACATGGAGGTGGAGGTGGTGTCAAATCGTCAAGGAGGACCCCACCCATTAATTTTTGCTATGATTTTCGTTGTATTGTTGTCGATAGATTTGAAATCGGTAACTTCGGTTAATAACTTAAACCAAACTAAAACAACCGAAGACCCAAGGGCTCGGTCTCTGTGACTGTCTTCCTCGGTGAGGAACGCTCACCCCAACCTATGCGTACCGCGGACAGTAGGGTTACTGACTGCACTTCGCCATCGCCACTTCCTCTTTTTGGGTCACCTCCCTCTCCTTATTTTTTTTCTCGATCAGGCATTGTGCATGTATTTCATTACGGTAATGCTGCATATAGGGTGTCCGTTCGTCTAGACGGTGTCAATGGTGAGCCGCGACGCAGCCTAACAACCGCAACTTATCCCCGCTCATCCAACCGTTCTAAAAAAAAGAAAAAACTCACATCATCGCAGCGCCGCGATAGCTCTCCACTACGGTGCTCCGCCATGCTGCCTCGATGACGGCGCTCTCCACCGCGCTTCCCTCTCCACCACGCCTCCCTCTCCATCGCGCCTCCACTCCACGCCAAAGCACGGCAGCCGTCTTCCTCCCTCTCCACTGCACCTCTCGCCCACCACGGGCTTCTCCAACGCACGGACCCGTCGTAGCCTTCTCCACGGGACCTGTCGTGGCCTTGTCCACCGGAGCAGTGAGCTTACACCGGTAAACTCCACATGTCGACGAGCCTCCACTCCCAAGCAGCAAGGAGATGTTGTGCTGAAAGCGCATGTTGCAAACGTATGTTTCGGGTGTTTCAGAGGTATGTTGCAAATGTTTCGTATGGATGTTGCAAAAGTAAATCGGGATGTTGCATATGCTGCAAATGTTTCTGTGGGGGGTCTAACCCTAGGTACCCACAGCGTTGGACATGGGCCGCACCATCAAGGACGGTCCAGCCTACAAGACGAAGCCTTACGGCGCATGGCACTGCTTGGCGTACGCTTCAAGGTAGCTCAGCGACATCCTGGAGATCGCGTAGAATCTGTTAGGATATGTTGAATGTGTGATTCTATGTATAGATTATCTCTTACCCGATCGGACTCTGACCTGATCGGCATGTAACCCTACCTCCGGCTATATAAGGCGGGTAGGGGACCCCCTCAAAACACACGCAATCATATATGATAGCCAATACAAACCGACGAGACACAGAATTAGGGTATTACGTCAAGCTAGCGGCCTGAATCTGTATAAATCTTGTGTCTTGTCACAATCTCGCTCCTGATCTCGCTCACCTCTCCGATCAATCTACCATCGCGGGTAGCCCCCTCATTGGACTGCCGAGCATCTTTTGTTGACAGTTGGCACACCAAGTAAGGAGTGCGCGCTGTTCGTATCGCGAACCAGATGGGATCTCAAGATCAAACACCCGTGGGAAGTCGGCAGATCGCTATGACGAGCTTCGACAACCTGAGCATCGGCGCACCTCGCTGCGACTCCATGACGAGATCTCACGGCGATAGTCTACGGCGGCTTGCGACCTCACGCGTCTCCGCGTGTCTCGTGGGTGGCCGATTCGCAATCGCTACACTGATCGACCGAGTTGCACGCGGCGGTTAGCGGCGGGTGTCAAGACCGAATCGGCAAGTGCCAGCCGATTTCCTGGTACGGCTCAGCGTTACGCCCATACAGTCACCAGCAACGCCGCGACTGCCGTCATCCTTCACAACAACGCCCTGGCACGATTGAAGCCGTTGCCGGCGGCGTACGGCCGCGACTCCGAGTCGGCAAGCAAGGCCACGTTCGATCTACTAACAAGTAAGCAAATTATGCGTGGTCTACATCACCATGACGTGAAGATGATGATGCAAGCAAGCAAGGCCAAGGCGTATATGGGTATATGCATGTGCAAACCACGTCCGACTACCAGACCTGCTAACTCTTCCTAGACGATTGATTTCGACTCCAACTCGGACACGTCGGGGGCTTCAGCTTCCGCGATACTTGCCTCTGTTACGACAAGAGTCCGACGTCTCCACGACATGATCCAATCTGATCGCCAGGCATGCAAGCAATCAAGAGTTGCATGTATTGATGCATATACGTTGCATGTACTCAGCGTCAAGGCCATGGATTTATCTACTCCAGCGGCGACTACGAAGACGACGCACGCATAACATCGTGACACGCCAACTACTCTGGTTCGGCCGTCTATCAAAGCGCCATGCCACATCGCTTCTCCGACCAGATCGAATGCGGCTACGTCAACGATCTCCCTGATTTTGATCTGCCTAAGGCCGATCAGTAATATAAGGGCGACGTCGCCCGGATTACTCTCTCCGACCGCCTGCCGCGTCGTAATGATGATCGCCGCGAAGAACGGCACTACGACGACCGCGACCGCCACCATGACGACAGGTCGAAAAGCTCGAGGGCCGGGCAATTTTGTCGACGCCAACCAGATAACGTCATACGCCGCTGACCAGACTAAAGCTAAGTCATCCTTCCTATATGTGCATTTAATACAGCTTTCTCCTCGCCATATTTCTCCAATTATTATTTCTCCGATCGTTCTCCACAATTAATTTCTCTATGATACTCTACTTATTTCTCTATGCTTAAGATACTCCGCCAATTCTCCATGCGTAATATCTTAAAGATATTCTCCACTCGATTCGTCGACCAGCCACGTTCTTACTCGTGGCATCCAGAAACGACCATGACCTCGACTTTGCTCCTACACGTGCACGAGCCACGCTCTGCGTTATGGACTGTCAGTAGCGGCTCCTTGGCGACGCTCTCTCTTACGCGTACACGGGTGCCGGCAACTCCGCGCTATAGAGTTTAGGCTAGTCAGGGCTGGTGGCGCGATATAGAACCAACTGGAAGGGAATTACTCATATTTAAAATATGAACAAACTCCAAACAAACATAATGTTTATCTACAACGGGTCGCCGAGCTGCATATGCTATTTCTTCACTGCTGATTTTTCTCCGGAGTTTATATATTTTTACATCATATATTATCCATCCTACATATTTGTATTGCAGGGCCCAGTTTATTCAACGAGCTTATTTTTTACGCTCGGGGACTGGATCACCCGGGAAGGACAAGAGGATCATCGTCCGGGTGGTCGCACCACCTGGCAGTCCGACTTCTCCGCCGATCAACAGGTCGGACCGCTAGGTTTATGGACTTCGTCGCCGACCAGTTGGTCGGACTGTTCGGCGCTCACTTCTACTCGGTGCTTACTTCGCCGCCGACCAGTTGGTTGGGCTGCTCGGTGCTCGCTTCTTCGCCGACCAGCTGGTCGGATTGTTCGTCATTTGGGCTTCATCGTTAGCTACGTTGGGGGCTCGCCAGCTTAGATGGGGACTCCTCGGCGTTCGGATTCTTCGTGCAAGCGTCGCCAGCTAAGTTGGGGACTTCCTTGACGGTCGGATTTTACTACGTCTCATCGTGTGCTATCAAGTTGCTCCATGCTGTTCGGGTCAGAGTGCTGATCTTGGGCGGCACGTCCGATGTCTTGATAAGTATATGGTAGATGATGTTGGCAAGCTTTCAAGGCTTTTCTTTGATCCTGCTACAAGATTCATTCTTTATTTTCTAGCAGGCTCAGGGACTAAGTGTGTACACTTCACCTTGCGGTGAATGTACTGCTACGCTTTCACGGTTACGCTGGGGACTGGTTGCATTCTTAGCTACGCTGGGGACTCTTAATTTTCTTAAAGATCCTGACACTAGGTGCATTCTACACCTAATCTCAGGCTCGAGGACTACAGTGTGTACACTGCACCTTGCGGTCCATGTACTGGTGCTTCTTCATGATGTTTTGACTACGTCAAATCTGTCACTTAATGCCTTTGCTCCGCTTTGATGACTACGTCATCGGCGCCATCGCAACAGGCACTTAAGTATGTACACTTTACCGACCAAGAATTCTCAAAATTTTCTGTTAACCTCCTTACATCAAGTGTGTACACCGCCCAGGCCGCCAGTCAAGCTGATCGGCCTCACTTGGCTAAGTCCAAGGTTTGCTGGTCAGCTAAACTGCTCGGCAGCTGTCCTCACAAGTCGGCACGTCAGTTTAACTGATCGGCAAGTGATTTCACCGCCCAGGGCACCAGTCAAGCTGGTCGGCCTTCATCTTCACTGCCCAGGCCACCAGTCAAGCTGGTCGGTTTTCATCTTCGCCGTTCGGATCATCAGTCAAGATGATCGGCTTCACAACAAACTGCTCGGACTTGATCAAGACGGCGTCACCAACCGGATACAAGGTGCTCGGGGACTAGCTGTGGGGGGTCTGACCCTAGGTACCCACGGCGATGGACATGGGCCGCACCATTAGGGATGGTCCAGCCCACAAGACAAAGCCTTGTGGCGCACGGCACTGCTCGACGCACGCTGTAAGGCACCTCTGCGACATCCTGGAGATCGCGTAGAATCTGTTAGGATATACCGAATGTGTGATTCCATGTATAGATTATCTCTTACCCGATCGGACTCTGACCTGATCGGCATGTAACCCTACCCCCGGGCTATATAAGCCGGGTAGAGGACCCCCTCAAAACAGACGCAAGCATATACGATAGCCAATACAAACCGGCAAGACACAGGATTTGGATATTACGTCAAGCTGACAACCTGAACCTGTATAAATCTTGTGTCTTGTCACCATCTCGCTCCTGATCTCGCTCACCTGTCCGATCAATCTACCATCGTGGGTAGCCCCCTTGGTGGACTGCTGAGCATATTTTGTCGACAGTTTCATAGGCATGTTGCAAGCGTTTGTTCAAAGTGTTTCATCTGTCTCAGACGTATGCTGCAAGCGTTTTTATCCAGATGTTGCATGTCTCACACAAATGTTGCAAGAGTATGTTCTAAATGTTTTAGCTGTTTCATTTTTATGTTGTAGTAAGTATTTTCATGTTGTAAGTGTTTTATCTGGATGTTGCATATATTTCACACATATGTTGCAAGTGTATGTTCCAGATGTTTCTTTGCTTTAGATTTATGTTGCATTCAAGTGTTTCATGCTACAGGTATTTCGTGTTTTACAGGTACGTTCAGAGATTCATGGGGCATGGCCCAGGCGCTGATGGGGCGCACAGCAAGTCTGGGGTCTTGCGGACGGGGCGTGGTCGTCCTTATCCAGCTCTCGTGTCGCACCCGCACGGAGAGGGGAGGGGGTCAGGGGGAAGGAGTGACGGGCGCAGACTGGGTGCGCGTGTGGGGCAGGGCGAGGCGGACGGGAGCGGGGCGAGATAGACGGGGGACGGATGTACGTACGCATACAGCAGCGGCGTAGCGGCAGGAGGGGGGCGAACAGGTTAGGACAGCATATGCGCGGGGCGTCCGGACGCGCTCATATGCTCCGGACGCCCGGGCGCTAGTAAGTCTCATTTCATTAAGCAGAAAGTCACTCACCCTGTCGCCGATGTGTCGTTTGTAGGCGTTGGTTTTCAGTTTCAACTGAGGTAGTGAGGATGCAGGGTTGCTTGCGGCTGGAGCCTGGAGGGGCGTCAGTTATTCGCTTCATGTAAGGTGAGGTTCCGTCGCTTCCGATCCGATCGAGGCCGTTAATTTCAGAGAAAAGGCCTCCGTAATTTCTTGCTCATCTTCGCGGTGTGTTACTCCGTCCAGTTCCTTTTACTGGAAGAAGAATTCGGATACTCGGATGCCAGTGGCCAGTGCCATGTCACTTCTACCGTTCTACGGAAGAAGGGGATGCGCTCACATTTCTTTTCAAGTAAAAGGAGCTCCTAAGCTGTGCTCGTTGACCTTGACTTGACATTGACCAGTGAATAACCTTAACTTCCTTGGCAAGCCTTAAGTAAAGTAGGTCGGTTCGATAAGGATAGTGACCACTGACCGGTTTCCGTGTCAAGCAAGGCTCCTCCTCCTCGGCCGTGCATAAAACCATTTCTCTGTACTTGAAGACAGAAGAGACGACGCACTCTTCCAAGGCCAAACACCCTAGCTAAGCTAGCATGCACCCTATGGATGATTGAGACCAGAGGCACGCCGCGCGCACTACTTGGCTTGTCGGCGCGGGCTTCCTCGCTGTCACCGTCTCATCCGCCGTGGCCGCGTTCCGGGGCCGGGCCGCAGGGGACACCGCCACGGTGGCCTTCGTGGTCGCCACCTACGTGACGCTCCTGCTGCTCCTGGCTTGTCTCCGCGCCTACGAACGCGCACCGCCGGGCGAAGACGACGCCGGCGGCCGAAGGGACCGTCGTCGTATCAGAATCAGGCGCGCGGCGTGGTGCCTCACCACCCTGCTCACCGTAATGTTTGCGTCGCGGGTTGCCGGAGTGATGATGCCCTGCTGGTCTGCGGCGCTGCTCGTCTGGGCTCTTGCTGCTGCCACCGCCATCGGAGGCTTTGTTGCCTTGTTTGAATTTCAACCACGTCAATAGCTGCGTTTGCACGTTGCTGGTGATGATATGCATATGATGGTATATAATATATGATGCATGGGCTTGCCGCTTGTGTTGTCCGATCGTTATTATAGCGCTATGTTGAAATGGAGCTGGAGCACGCCGGAGATGATCAGCTACGTACAAGTCTACGAAAATACAGTACATTGGTCTCCATCTTTTATTGCCGAGAAGAGAAAACCGACATGTACACCCAAATATACCCAATGAAGAAGTAACCAGAAGCTTTGTAATAACATAAGTGGTTCCGCCTTGCTCTCCACATTGATTAAAGACAATGTAAGGGGAACCAACTATTTGTCAATTTTATGACCCCTCTTATCCTTGTGACCTAGTTCTCTGCAAATGAAAAAAAAGCATGTCCATTAACAACCATACTCACCAGTTAAGTACGTGCCAAGCTAGCAAATTAGCACACATACCTACGTCAACAATAGAGTTTTTTTTAAAAAAAAAACTTTTGCAAGTTACTTACTTCTAAAGCATAGTCTTAGAAAAGCCAAAACATCTTATTCCCTTTGTTCCAAATTATAGGATGGTTTAGCTTTTCTAGATACGCTGATTTTACTATGCACTTAGATATACACCATGTCTAGATTTTTTTTAATAAAGAAACAAAGTATCTAGAAAAAAGTATCTAAACAACTAAAATATCATATAGTTGGAACGGAGGGAGTATAATTTAGAATGAAGAGAGCAATTTATTTAGTGAATGTTGAATGGACATGGAGATGTATTTTTCTAAAAAACATGTACATGTGCTGAGTATTTGTGTTCATGGGACAACTTCCATCCGTTCCCTGGTCCCGGGGGTCGAGCGTCGTGTTGCACGGCAGCACGGCGAGGCCCAGTTTGGCCAACGCGGACCGCGGAAAGTATTGCCCGCGCCCATGTTGATCCTGCTGCCCCCGCCAGCCACGGGCCCGTTCCAACCTGCAGAGCTCTAGAGTAGCACGAAGAACGAAGAGCACGAACGCCGCAGAGCTAGCCCGTGTCGCAGGGAGCCCGGCCGTGTCTCCCTGCAATGCGTCCAAGCCCATCTTACGCGAGAATTGACATGTGGGCTTTCTTTGATAGAGGGCAAGAAGGACTTTTCTCCAGGAGCATGTGATTTGTCCTCTACAGATCAAGAAATCTAAAATTATAATCGCTGCATAAAACAGGCTTATATATCTATCAATTACAATAGGCCTTGCTAGCATCACCACGCACCACAATAATAAAAAACACACAATAACTAGCTATATTTAATACACCAGGTAGCTAAAGAGGATTACACAATATAGCTAATAAAAAAACACAAAATTTGAAGGAACTTCTTGATTTAAGAGAAGCTTTCCCCTAGCTACTCCATTAAGTAATGCCCTAGCTAGTTCTCTATACGCGCTGATATTATAAATCTTATAATGACCCTATCTAGCTCATTCGTCATCCCCGATGATCTCAAGCTCCTCGTAGGCGTGCCCGTTGGTGATGTACTGCAGTATCAGGTCATCCTCGTGCCGGTGGCTCTTGTAGATGATAGCGGCAGCCCTCTCGGTGGCTCGGATCAGCTGCTCATACCTTGGGTGATCGGGCCTGGGTTTCCACGCCGGGAAGTTGTGACGAGGGCGGCACGCCTTTCGCCACATGAGCTCCAGTATGTAGGCTTCGCGCACCTCCACCAGCTTCGTCTTCCTCGTCGGCGGCCCCGCTGGCTTGGTGTTGGCCGGCACGTCTGCCGCCGCCGCCGCCGCCTCGTTGCCGCTTGTTCCGGCGGCTCCGGTCTCCGCCATCTTGCGCGAACGCGATCGATCGAGCAGCGTCGGGGGCTCGTAGCGCAGGGTTGAATTTGGTCGTGGCCTTGAGTGTAGCTAGGCCAGGCGTTGCTATATATTGCCGGCAAAGCGCAAATACAACGGAGTTTTGGACTTGTTGCGGTTCCGTGCCGGCCGAGTCAAAGCCGAGATGGATCGATATGGTATGTTTATCTCTTGTTTTGCAGCAGATGAAAATGGTTCCGATGAATTTGGATTAGCTATTTTTGCTAGTTTGGATACCTAGGGACTTCGTGTATGGTACTCCCTCGTAGGCAATGTGATGGTCGTCCAAAGAGCATATCTCCATTTTTGTTAAGAGCAAAATTCATCGTCGGTCCCTGAACATTCAGGTTCTTAAACTTCTAAAATGATATATGTGAGTTCCTAAACTTGGCAGACGGTGTCATCCAGGTCCCTGAACTTTCAAGGTGATCACCGTAAATCCCTAAACTTGGCCGGCGATGTCATCCATGAACTTTCAAAGTGATCACCGTAGGTCCCTAAACTTGGCAAGCGGTATCATCCCTGTCCAAATGTGATCTAATCTACTCTATAAGCTGGCGTGGCACGCTGACTATACGTTAGACGTGGATCCAACATGTGTCAATTAATCAATCATTATTTATATAATATTTATCATGAATATATATATTATATAAAATAATTTACATCTGCAAATAAATTAAAGTATTAAAATAATTTACAACAACAAATATATTAGGTTTAAACTAAAATAGAAAATACTAAAATTAATTTAATATTTACGTATCATTATTAGTATTAAAATAATATTAAAATTCCTATAATAATAAAAGTTTTCTCTATTAAAAGTTACTTCTAATTTTAGTATTATTTTAAAAGTTTTAATATTAGTATTATAGAAGTAACTTTTCTCTATTATTAAAACTATAATACTATAATACTATACTACTTTTAATAGTAGTATTATAGTATTAGAACTTTTAATGATAGTATTATATTATTAAAAGTTTTAATAATAATGTTATAGTATTAATAACAGAGAAAAGTTACTTCTATAATAATACTATATATTAAAACTTTTAAAATAATACTAAAATTAGAAGTAATTTTTAATAGAGAAAACTTTTAATACTATATGTAACTTTTAATATTATTACATTTGGACACGGATGACACCGGTTGCCATAGGGACCTGCGGTGATCACCTCGAAAGTTTAGGGACCGGGATGACACCGCCAGCCAAGTTTAGGGACCTGCGATGATCACCTTAAAAGTTTAAAGACCTGGACGACACTTTCTGCCAAGTTTAGGGACCCCCAGATATCACTTTACAAGTTCAGAGACTTATATGACACCGTCGGCCAAGTTCAGGGTCCGACGGTGAATTTTGTTCTTTTGTAACAACGTGTTACGTGTAACGTCATGATCTAGATAGAATGGTCCGCATAATTTATTAGCATATAGTAAAATGTCACATATATCGTGTATATCTACCTTATTGGACGCGTACTGAAAATGTATATCCACAAGAGTATCTCTACACATGGGTACACACGTATGTTGCGTGTCTATGAAATCATCTTAGAATTCGCAAAGTCTATTACACGACGGATCGCGTGGCATGCTGAGCGCGCAACGCGGGCCAGCCCATGCGCCCGCGCCCTGCCGGAGAGGAGAAAGAGGGGGCTCGCCGACGCCTGCGACCCACCGGAGAGGAAGAAGAGGGGGGGCTCACCGCCGTTAGGGTTTGGTGGTTGGGGATGCAAACACTGGCGGCCTTAGAAGGAGTTTTGGGGGCGGCAGCCGTGACGCGGTGATGGTGGTGGGTTGAGGGGCGGCGAGCGAGGCGGTGGGGGCACCGCCGAGCGGGTGGTGGGGGACAACCGGATGGGCGGGGCTGGCGGCAGGGGCGAGCTCACCTGGCCATGGTGGTAGCACGGACGCGGACGGGGGGCGGAGAAGGAGGGCCGCGGGCGCGGTAGGGTCTCGGCGGAGCTTCGTGGCGGCGGCGGCGGAGCTCCAGCGAGACCCTACCGATTTGCGATGGGGCGGCGGGCGGCGGCGGGGACGAGGAGGAGGGCACGGCGACGGTGGGAGCCGCCTGCACTGGAAGCCGGGGCGGGGGTTGGGGCGAGGAAGAAGACGATGGGAGCGGGGCAGCGGGCGTCGCTCGAAGGTTGAAGATGGGTCACGCGTTTCCCAAATCCGCGAAACTCGTCTCTATATAAGAGTTTGACTGTGTAGACGCGTCTCAGGCGCGTCTATGAAAGCGTTTTAAAACAGATCAAGGAATTTAGTATTATAATAAATCGCTGCAATAATAAAGCAGGCTTATCAGTTACAATAATAGGTCTCGCTAGCATCACCACCACAATAATAAAGACGCTTGTACAGTAGAAAAGCTTTCCCTACTCCATCATCCATCAACGAAGTAGTAGTTCTCTACACGCGCTGACTTGATAAATCGACGATGCTCATTCGTCGTCTCCGATCTCAACCTCCACGTAGGCGCACCCGTTGTTGATGTACTGCGATATCAGGTCATCGTCGTGCTGGTGGTTCTTCATGATGATCGCGGTAGCCTTCTCATAGGATCGGATCAGCTCCACGCTTGTGTCATTGGGCCTAGGTTTCCACGCTGGGAAGTCGCCGCGAGGGGCGCACGCCTTTTGCCACATGAGGTTGAGGATGCAGGCCTCGGGCACCTGCACTATCTTCGTCTTCCTCGTCGGCCCCGCTGGCTTGGTGTTCATCGTCGGCACGTCTGCCGCCGCCGCGTTGCCGCTTGTTCCTGCTCCGGTCTCCGGCATCTTGCGCGATCCTCCAGCGGCGTCGGGGGCTCGGGGCTCAGGCTTTGGTCGTGGGCTCGTGGGAAAGCCAGGGCGTGGCTATGTATTGCCCCGCAACCGCAAGCCTGATACAGGAATGCGGCTGATCCGACTTTGGACAGGACTCTGGCCGGTGGTCGATACGGATGCGGTCCATCCAGCTAGCAGTCCAGCACCGCAACGCAACGCAACGGGGCAACCGCTCCTATAGCGCTAGTATATCCCGTTTCTTGCAGCAGCAGTGGGCTGGAACTGCTTCGACCACCGCGCGCGCACCGAGAGCCATTGCAAGTAGATGCGGCGACCACGATTGACACCAACTGAGCCTACCAGCACCAATACATTGAGAACAAGGTTAGGATAATAGGATGCCAGCCTTGTTGTCTTAGAGCAACTCTAAGAGGTTAGTTAAAAATAGATTCCCAAATCCATAATTTATCCATCTTCTAAAATAAAATCTTCTAAAAAAAATATGTGTGCTCCAACAGCGTAGATGCGGTAGAACCGCCTAATTTAATGCCCTCACAAGAGTACTCGTCTTCCTTTAGACACTAAGTACCCAAGCGAAAACACCAAACTGGCAGTTCTGTCGAGCACACCACATGGGAGAACCTGAAAATCCACATTTTTCAACAGGATCACAAATGAGAGAATAAAGCTTACAACATTTTATCCATTTCTTACATCACTTTTCATGCAACATCAGAGTATAATATTTATTGTTTACAACAGCGGAATGTAACCATGTTATCAGAGTTTCAGCGGAAATAAAATCATTTAATGACAAGTTAACATTAACATGATGATCCGTTATATATACATCATAACAGGTTAAAAAATTTTCATTGTAAAACATTTTGAGTGGAAGTTTCAAATAAACTCTATGTTCGCAACGTAAAGAAAATCCTCGCTGAGCCTACCAGGAGGTTCCCTCATACAAGTGTCAGCTCTAGCATCCACCTGTCACCTGCAACGGGTAGAATAAACCCTGAGTACTCAATTGTACTCCGCAAGACTTATCCGTCGGAAGGAAAGAAGACTCCAAGGATATGGAATGCTATCTAGCTTGTGGGTTTATTACATCTGCAGAAAGCATTACTAAACGTGCGTCTTTATATTCAACTTTTATTAGCAGTCAATATTGGTTCATTAACTAGCCATTCTATGTAAGCACCTATACTACTTTCAAGCAAGTGGTAAGCAATCAGAACCATTTTACCTTCTTTCATGGTCCAATTTTTACTACGGTGCTAGACTATAGCCAAGTCGTACCGTATCACACGGCAATTCGTGAATCAATGTATCACAGCTGGGTACCCCAAAACACACATCCCGCTTGTACCTCAGGCACAAGCAAGACCAACTCACCACTCTCCTGTCACGGGGTCCAGGTCCCCGTCCAAACTTGAACTCTAAGCCCCCGTACCTGAGTCCCGGACTCAGTGCGGTGCTTGGACCTCCACCCAAAAATCACCCTAAAAGTCGGTCCGGAAAGAGCCGAAACCCATGACAAGAGAGTAACAAGTTTTTCCACTCCCATAAGTAAGTATGTGCTCAGGATAATAAGTCTATGACCTGACTACCATCCATAGCAATGGACGGTCCTCAATCGACACAGGCGGGACAAATGCAACCAGAACCTCGCTCAGTTGCCTAACCAGTCCATGTCCATCCAAAGTATAGTCCTGCCCGGTCTCCAATTATTATCCATATATATTTCATGTGATAGTAACATGATAATAGTAACAATAAGATCTTTTCCTATCCCTCGCGAGTGACAGATAATCACTCGACTTCTACCGGAATCCTATAGCATAGCAATCTACGCAATCATGTCGTACTAGTAAGACTCATAGGACAAGGATATATATATGCAAGTGGGTTTCATTCAACTCCTTAAACTTAATGCACAAGCATAAAATAAAGTACAGAATAATATGAGTTATGCACCGGGGCTTGCCTAGCTAAGATATAACCAACAGTTAGCATTTCATCATGGTGGCATGATCCTCCGGGCACCATCCCTTTCCGATACTCCAGATGACTCCGTGATCCATCGTTGTTCCTATTATGGTATACGTGGACGCAATACAGAGACGTAAATAACCAACTGCAATCGTGACTCGTAAAATACGATTTACACCTCTCAAGCTACCGAGCTAGTTCTAACTACGACCGTACTTAGGCTATGTATCCACATTGTTGAACAAGACGTTATTTCCCACTGAGTGTTTGAGTTATACAAACCCAAGTTGTTTCTTTATTCCATTCTAATGGTTTAATATTTATTCGAAATAGGGCATCATTCTATATCTAGCAAACTAATTATTCTGGAGTTACAAAAATTACAATGAACAACTAATAATATTAGGAATTTACTGTAAAATTTTCAAAACTAACACTATCACTGTTTTGCCACAAAAATTCCTACAAGTTTATGTATTATTAAAACTAAGCATTTTAAAATAATTATGGCAGCCCTAAAATAATACGAAATTATATGAACAAAATATACTAACAGGTAGACCATGATTTTAGAAACTTAACAAGATTGGTTTCACAATTTTTGGTTAACTACATAAATTTGTATTGAATTTACAAGTTTGCTTCAGCAACTAAATTCAAAAACATTAATCAACCTTCTGAAAAAGGAAAGGGCTCCGCGGCCCGGCGCGGCCTGCAAAGGGGTGGCCCACGTGAAGACGCGGCCCACACGCGGGGAAGGCCCGCGCGACTTCGCTTTTTACAAAAGAGTCCTCACGCTTTCTCTGAACTACAATGAAATCCAAACCCTATTCCTCCCTCTCTCTGACCTTCGCGCTTAACCCCCTGGCGTTCTCTTAATTTCTTCATGCACACCCCCGAAGCAGGGTGCACGGCGGCGCGGCGAACACGGGCACCAAGCGGCCACGCCAGCCATCTAGGGTTTGCTCAGGCCCAATCGACGGGCCGATCTCCGTCTACGGCTAAACCCGTAGAGATAGCTGGCGGTCGGGTGCTCAGAGACACACCGTCGTGGTCTACCGCGGCAGGCGGCGATCCACCACGACGGTGAGCCCATTCAGGCGAGGCTACGTGCTAACGTCACGATAGAGATCGCGCAGGAGCGATAGGAAGTTACCACGAAGTCGTCCGCGCCACCAATTGAGATGGATAAGGTTGGGGAAGTCCTGGCCACGTGCGACCGCTCCACATGGCGGTGCTCCGTGTGTGGCACCATCATGTGACCGCGTCGATGACGAACCACCTGGCCAAGATAGTGTGAGCACCAGGTGAGGGGACCCAAGGCGAGTCTAGGAACACCACCAATTGGAGTTCTTACCCTCGGGTTGC
Source organism: Miscanthus lutarioriparius (assembly GCA_904845875.1). Lineage (NCBI taxonomy): Eukaryota > Viridiplantae > Streptophyta > Magnoliopsida > Poales > Poaceae > Miscanthus > Miscanthus lutarioriparius. The sequence goes on from CAJGYO010000696.1 coordinate 144,668, forward strand.
GGTTTACCCCTAACTCCTGACCGCGGCGGCGTAAGCGACCGGCGGCGACCAAAACTCCAATTTGGCCACCCCCGGCTCCCCAGCGCCTTGATGCGGTTCGGTCAGCTAACTGGCTCCTAAGCCAAGCTGCCGAGGCGCTGAATTGGTTAGAAGGCCATGTCTGCGCATTAAATCCTGGGGGAAATGGCGCGGTGGGTGATGGCCCAGAGCGGCAGTCGCGGCAAGGGACTGACCGTGACTCGACGAGACGCTACGACACGGGGACACGACTACACGGTGAAGGCAGGAGCGTGTCGACTAGTGCTAGGATGAAACCGAACTGGTGCCCACGCGGGGTAGGTACAACGAGGGGCGGAGAAAACGCCACGAAGAACCGATGGTGGCCGCCGTGGCCTCAGCTCGGCCTGCGTGCGGCCAACCACAACGGGTCGGCCAACGGGCAGAGACCACAACCAAAGCAGCCAACGGCAGCGGCGCGCTCGTGTGGCGACTGTAGGGCAACGGGCAAAGGTGTGCGCGGCACACGCGTGCGGCGCGCCCGAGCACGACGGCGAAACGTCGTGGACGCGGTGACCACGGCCACAGAGCTGAACGGCCGAAACCAATGTTGTGCACACTTTTTAAAGCTAAACGAGAACTGCTAACGACCACAGTTTGGGTTCAACTCAATCTCCTAACCTAAAGTCAATTATACCAGCTACCCAGCAAAACCATCGCAAGGACCCGAGAGCCACCCGAGAGGGAGATAGGAGGATGCCAAGGTGGGTTCGTCAAGCTGGGCGCTGGTTCGCGAATCGAGCAGCAATTCGTGGTCCGCAGCGCGTTCTAACGAAGTTAGGCAATTTCTACGAGAGTGTCGTGACACCCATCGCCACCTCGACCTACACCGTTCTCAAGTGCTCATTTCGATGCAACCGACGGTGCAAAAACATGAAGTTGGTGTTTAGGAAATTTTTATGGATATTTAAATGTCGAAGTAGCATTGTCTATCATCTTTTTAGACTTAAAAAGAATTCAAGGTTCTAAGTTAGAACTAACACTCCCTAGCATTTTTGGTTGAATTTTTAAATGGTCTAAGCCTCGTCAATCTCAACTAAACAACATGTCATGACCTAGCTCATACTTCGTGCTAACTCATAGAAATAAACATCTAGGAATTATTTAACCCGTTTGTTCAGTACAATTCGCCAAAGATCGATACTTTTAACATAAACTCAAGTTCCTACTGATTCCCGACGAGCTCTCGTTCTAAATTTCGGATTTGATTCCCAAGCTATCAGATTTACTATTAAACAACTTCCACTCACTAAAACAAAAGATGCATTCTCATCTACTAACTTGCACTTCAAATTTTTATTTAAGTACTAAATATAAGTTATATTTTATTTTGTTTACAAAAATTGTTTTTCGTGCCAAACGATTAAAACTACCCGTCTATTTCCTTGTCGGGATTTTCATTAGCACCTTTATGCGAGCTTTAACTCTAACACCCGAGAAACTCGCCTTGCTAATTTCTCTTAGGCCTTAATCTAGGTGCTAAGTGAGCTCATAACACCAGAGGTGTTACACTAGATAAACATGTGTACGTGGAAGCAGGAATAGCAGAAGGTGCGTGGGAAGGGAGACGTCTCGTGCAGGAAGGAGGCGCGGAAAGTGTGGTATTTTCCGATATTGAGCGAGACTACCTGTCCATTTTTAGCCAGCGATCTCTACGGAATGGACAGCGAGTAAATTTGCAAACGGGCTTAGAGAGTCTGTTAGAGATGATTTTGAGCCCATATTAGCTATATATGGCTTCACTTATCCTTTTAACTAGTATGTTGGAGTTGCTCTTAGCTAGTTAGCTTTAATTTGTTATCGCCCCACAAGGTAAGCTGGTAAGGCAGTAGTAGATGATGTAGTGACCAGTGAATCAGCTTTATTTTGTTACACAGCTTGTGATTGTACAGCTTGCTTGCTACCCTGCTGGTTCCCGCAAATGAAGTTTCTTTCAGTCGATTAATACTTTTGTATAGTTTATTGCTTCATTCTGTATAGTCGATTAATCCCTCTGTACAAGTTCTCACAATTCGAAATTCAAATTTGTCAAACCACCTCGGATGACAAAACGACCAAAACCAAAGTTGCAGATCTATATGAAAACTACAACTTTGTCGTGGATGATTTCTTTTTTCATTTGAATTTGTTTAGGGTCCCAAATATTGATTTCAAAATCTTGAAAAGTGAATACGAGAGAAATATATATGCACTTTAGACACTAGTGACTTTGACGTAGAGTGCTTAGAGGAGCTACATGCGAGGGCACAGATCTTGGGTTCAGATCCTGCCGGTGTACTTTTGCGTGAAATTAAAAAAAATCATGTGACTTGTGTGGGGACTTTGTGGGATTAAAAAATTTGATTTTTTGGCCCGATTGTAGGACTTCTCGAAATCCCCTTGACCACACAGGTTCATGAATACCTTGTAAGTTCAGAAAATTCGTTCGGTTGTGCCAACACTTAAATTCACTGTTTAGAAATTCCAGCTTCTTTACTTGTCAACCAATCTATTGATCTTGCTACTAGATGTCTTACTTTGAAATATGTCCCTGTTTTCACATTTTTTTTCCTTGTGAATGCAGAGGATTTGGCATTGCCTCACCCAGATGTTGATGCAACTTAGAGGAGCACACAAAAGCAAGATTTTTGATAACAAAGTCACCTATGTCTCTAGGATTTGCTCAAAAACAAAAAACAAAAAAAATCTATGTCTCTAGGAGCAGATTGTGTTGGCGAACTGGTTGACCTTGTTCCCTTTGCATGCCTAAACGGCTAAACCAAAGGAGAAGAGTGAAGAGAGAAAAGAAGACCTGCAGCATACTGTAAGAATATTAAGAATTATTATTAATAACATATATAATTAATTAGGTGGTAATTATTAACCTTATCCATTGGCTCCGTAGAGTATCTCCAAGAGTCTATCTAAAATTTCCACTCTAAATCATAATTTGGAGAGTCATTTGAGTAAAATTCGTTTTCTATATCTTTGTACCCTCTAACAGTTTTTCTATATTTTGTGCGCACTCTAGACATGAAAGTCCTAGTTTACTTTTCGTAATTGAGTGGCAACTAGTGGACTAACATTTGTCTTATGTGTTGTTTGAGCTAGGTGATGTCCACACCCAGAGTTCCGTGCTTTCAAATAAAAGTACATCTTTTTCTACTTGTAACACTGATGGAATTAAGCACTATGTATCTCTTCCATACTAAGCACTAGATAATTGTGATAGCTTTTGCCCTTGAGAGAAGAGATACACTAACGTTTTGTTTACATGGTTTTTTCAGAGTAATGGAAATAAGAGCATTTTCTAACTTTTAATTACGAATTTAAAGATTACTTATTATAATTTGTATCGATGTCTATTCTATCCCTAATAATAATAATATGAAGAGACAAAAATTTCCGACCATCTTTTTTTCGTCCACCCTCCCTAACTAACTTTGTGAATGCGGAAACTATGTATGTTCGTTTCCCTATAGCCCTCCTGATATATATGCACGACTTGAATATATGTTCTTGAGGATAGTTAGAATCCTAATCCAAGTAGTCGTTTCGGTGCCTTGCTATTTGGCTTGATTCCACCTTCCGACAACCAAAGAGCAACCGAAGGAAATAAACACCGCCGAGCATGAAGACCGGGCCTCCGCACGTGGCCATGCTGGCGACGCCGGGGATGGGCCACCTGATCCCGCTCGCGGAGCTGGCCAAGCGCCTGGCGTCGCGGCACGGCGCCACGGCGACGCTCATCACGTTCGCGTCCACGGCGTCCGCCACCCAGCGCGCGCTCCTCGCGTCCCTGCCGCCCTCCGTCGCTCCCGCCGGTGGACCTCTCCGACCTGCCCCGCGACGCCGCCATCGAGACGCTCATGTCCGAGGAGTGCGCGCGCTCCCTGCCCGCGCTCACGCGCATGCTCTCGGAGCTCAGGGAGACCACCCGCCTCGTCGCGTTCGTCGCCGACCAGTTCGGGATGGACTCGTTCGACGCCGCGCGCGACGCCGGCGTGAGCACGCGCTGCCTCTTCATGCCCATGAACCTGCACGCGCTCTCGCTCGTTCTCCGCCTCCCGGACCTCGCGGCGTCCGTCTCCGGCGAGTTCCGGGACCTCGCCGAGCCGGTGCGCCTGCCCGGCTGCGTGCCCGTCCCGGGCTCGGACATACCCTCGCCGCTCCAGGACAGGTCCAACCCGTGCACCTCGCCAAGCGCTACCGTGAGGCTGATGCCATCCTCGTCAACTCCTTCGACGCCGTCGAGCCTGAGGTTGCCCAGGTGCTCCGCCAGCCAGAGCGTGGCCGGCCGCCTGTGTACCCTATCGGCCCGCTGATACGGCAGTCCGGAGTGATTCCACCATCATCTCCGCCGCGTGCGGCGTGCCTGGAGTGGCTCGACCGGCAGCCGGCCAGGTCGGTCATCTTCGTCTCGTTCGGCTCCGCCGGCGCGTTGCCAAAGGAGCAGACGCACCAGCTCGCGCTTGGCCTGGAGCTCAGCGGGCAGCGCTTCCTCTGGGTGGTGCGCAGCCCCAGCGACGAGGGCACGCTCAGCGACAACTACTACAATGCAGAGAGCAACAAGGACCCCTTCGCCTACCTCCCGGAAGGATTCCTGGAGAGGACAAAGGACGTCGGTCTCCTGGTGCCGTCGTGGGCACCGCAGACACAGGTGCTTGCCCACATGGCCACCGGAGGCTTCCTGACGCACTGTGGGTGGAACTCCACGCTAGAGAGCCTGGTGCACGGTGTGCCGATGCTGGCGTGGCCGTTGTTCGCCGAGCAGCGGCTAAACGCGGTGATGCTGGCGGAGGGGGTCGGAGCTGCGATACGGCTGCCCGAGCGGAAGGATAAGGAGACCATCGCATCGGTGGTGAGGGAGCTGATGGTAGGGGAAGGGAAAGGAGCCATGGTGCGGGTGAAGGTGGCCGAGCTGCAGAATGCTGCGGCAGAGGGACTCCGTGACGGTGGTGCCGCCACGACGGCACTTGATGAGGTGGTGGAGAAGTGGGAGGCAGAAGCGAACTAGAAGGTGCCCATATATGAGGCCATCACCACTTAGCAATGCAATCCTGAGTTATCAGCGTTCGTGTTCTTTCAGATTCCTTAATTATATGTATGCATTGATTAAGTTTACAAGAGAGGACCAGTTCGTACATGTGAAGGGTTTGAGAGATTCGTGATGTTTATTTCATCTTCACTTGTGTGGTCATGTTCAATAAGCATTGGAATATGCCCATAGAACATGCGTCGTCATAGATTACTTTACCGCCGTCATAGATTTCTGACATTTCATCTCTTCATCAGAAATCTAATTTATCGATGTTATGGATACAATAATAGGATGGCAATTGGTTGTACTTCTTTTGTTGTGATATAGTTTTAGGCAACTCAGGAACTTCTCGTGTTTGAATTGGCCTTTCAGTTTATAAGTATAAATGGGTGAAACCACTATGTGGGAAAAGAAAAATGGTGGAACTATTTTCTGTGGTTTCATTTGTTGTAACAAATGATGATCAACTACTTACAAAAAGCTTGTGTTCATGGGATGATGATGTCATGATGATTATTACAAATGATGACCTCGATCGCATGCATCGGCATATCGTCCTGTATGGCAGTCCGGACACCAGCGGATCGATCGATCTACTACTAAACTGCGCGTGCCAGGCTGAATTTCAGCCAAGAAAGCAATAATGAAGGCAAACAACTACAAGAGCCTCTTTATATCCTCTCTCTTTTAACTCCCTTTTTATTTGGAATAGGATTCTTATTTTATATTACTCGGTATTGAAACATGAGGGTGGCCGACAGATGCGAACAGAGACAAGTTTCCACATTCACAGAGTTAGTTAGAGAGGCTAGACGAAAGAAATTTAAAAAAAATGATGCGAACAAAAAAGAAATTTTGACACCAACAGAGACAATTTTCCACGTTCGTGTGCCTGAAATAAAGCAGCTAAAGAACAAAATTTTAAAAACGCCTGTATATATACCGTAGCTAAAGAACAAAATTTTAAAAACACCGAAAAGCTTTCCCTACTCGATCAAGTAGTACGTAGTGCCCTAGCTAGCTACTTCTCTGCACGCGCTGCCTTAATAAATCGATCTTAATGGCCCTACCTCAGTCGTCGTCCCCGATCTGAACCTCCTCGTAGGCGCACCCGTTGTTGGTGTACTGCAGTATCAGGTCATCGACGACGCGCTAGCCTTCTCGTAGACCCTGATCAGCTGCTTCTCCCCTGGGTCATTGGGCCTAGGTTTCCACGCTGGGGAGTAGAGGTGGCGAGGGGCGCACGCCTTCTCCCACATGATCTAGAGGATGAGGTCCTCGGGCACCTCCACCAGCTTCGTCTTCCTCATCTCCGTCCCCGCTGGCTTGGTGTTGATCTTGATAGGCACGTATGCCGCCGCCGTCTTGTTGTTGTTGCCGCCGCTTGTTCGTCTTCCCCTCTCCGCCATCTTGCGCGCGAGGCGGCCGATCTCCGCCATCTTGCGCGCGCGGTCGAGCAGCGGCGTCGGGGCTTGGGCTGCTTGGTCATGGCCTTCCATCTTGCGTGCGCAGTCGAGCAGCGCCGTCGGGGCTCGGGTTTATTTGGTCGTGGCCTCGAGGGAAGGCCAGGGCGTTGCTATATATTGCCCGGAACCGCTAGCCTAGCTAGCTAGGGTCGTCTCTCCTCGAAAGGTACAACGAACTCGACTTGGACTTTTGACTCCCGTACCGCAGACAGTACCCGGAAAGGATCTTCCGGGGTCGTATCGGCCACCAACACCGCAAGCCGTAAATTATTTCCTTTTATAAGAGGTAAGCTACACCGACTCAAATAGTTAGAGGAAGTAAATTGAATAAAATATTAATTTTAGGGGTTATCTCAACATAGACCATACTTGAGGACAATAGTCCTGATTTTTTTCTAATGATGAAAAATGCAAACGCTAACCCACACTCCTCTCTCTGAATCCCTCATCCATGCCGCGCCACTCTCCTCTCTCCCTCACCCTCCTCACACGCCCTGGCAGCAGAGTGCCACATGCCCCGATAGCTCTACGTACGCCCCAGCGGTGGAGGACGTCTCCCGGCGATGAGATCCCGCTTCCTCTCCCTCTCTATCCCCTTCCATCTACCCCGCCGCGGACACGGCCACCTGCACGGACGACGGCTCCGGCCGCGTCGCCTTCGCCTGCAACGTCGTGGACACGACCGGCCGCGCCACGCCCGCCATGGGCGCCCCGGACGCGCCCTCCTCCTTCTGCTCTCCCGTGGACGCAGCCATCGGCTGCGCCTCCCCGGTCGACGCCGTGGCCGCCCCAGCACCACTCCCGCTCACCTCCGGCGCAGCGCCAGCCGGCTCCAGGCGCGTCTGCCGGAGGAGGCCCTTCTTCGGCGCAAGCCGCAGGAGAGTCCCATGTCCTCCGACACTGCAAGGGATATGGCGATCAATTCACGGCAAAATTTCGTTAGGACAAAAAGATGAGAGAACTCTTAACTCACCCTGACGCCATCATGCGAGGATGTTTTGGGGCCGGCCTGCCCAACCCCGGCTGCTCCTCGTCATCACGTTGCTGCTTCGAGCCCTCCCTCGACTCGGAGGGCTCGGACGAGGTGGAGCGGTCGATCCCCACCGATTCCGGGGGCGCCGTGGAAGGCCCGGACGGAGCGGGGCGGCTTGATTCCGATGGCTTCGGGGCCGCCATAGAAGGCCCAGACGGAGCGGAGCGGCCGCCTCCCGCCGACTCCGGGGGTGCCACGGAAGGCTCGGACGGAGCGGGACGGCTCGCTTCCGCCGTCTCTGGGGGTGTGTCCCCCCTCTTGCCCCGAAAGATGCCATGCGAAGGGCCCCGCCTGCGACGAAGGTGGGTCCTCGTCCCCGGCAGCCAGATCATCCCACGGGATGGGTGACCCAGAGCCGTCGCCCTCCTCCTCCTCCTCCTCTTCTTCTTCTTCTTCTTCCTCCGACGAGCCTTGGCGCCGCTTCCCCCGCTGCAACTTCGCTTGCTGCTTCGCCCGCCGTTTCTTCCCCTTGTCGTCCTTCTTCTTCTTCCTCTGTTCATCCGTGGCACAGTTCGCCGCCCTCACGACCGCGTGCTCTGGAAGCGGCGCGACGGAGTCCCGGAAGCCTAACCTCGTCGGCAACTCGATGAAGCCCGCGTCCGGCCGCATCACGGGATGTCCCGGGATCGGGAACACGGCGTCGGCCTCCCCTGTGGCCTCCTTGATGCGCTGCGCGACCTCGCTGTCGCGGAGCGGTCCCTAGGCGAGCGTCGTCCCGTCGAGCTACGTGCCGAGCGTCATCCCGTACAGCGGCGCCACCCTCCTCGCGTGATACCCCCCGATGACACCGGCCCCGCGGAGGCCGTGGGTCTTTAGGAACGCGATGGCCTCGAGGAGGTCATGCATCCTCTTCTTCTCCTTGACGGGTGGCCCCCACGGCCACGACGGCGGCGCCACTTCGACCAGGCGCCCGGTGAAGATCGGCAAGGGGGCGGCAGGGTCATTCTTCAGGTAGAACCAGTACGAGTGCCACCCCTTGTTGGATCTAGAGAGCCCGCTGCCCCCAGAGGTGGATGCCCGTGCATCCCATCAACACCGGGGTCTCTCGGCCTCTCTCCTTCTTCTTCATCAAGGAGATGGAGAAGAAATATCTCCACAGCTCGAAGTGGGGCTCGATCCCCAGGTACCCCTCGCACATCGTGATGAAGGCCGCGATGTGCTGGATCCCGTTGAGGTTCAAGTGCTGTAGCTCGATCTGATAGTGGTGCAGCAGACCCTAGAAGAACAGGTGGGGAGGAACCCCGAGTCCGCGCTCGTGGAAGGGCGCAAAGGAGACGACATAGCCGTCGGGCGGCGACGGCGCATCCTCACGGCCGGGCACGAGCCACTCCGCTGTGGGGTCGAGATAGCGGACTAGAGGGGGGGTGAATAGTCTTTTCTAAAATTAATCGCGTCGGCTAACCGATATAAATGCGGAATTAAAACAATCGGTCTAGCCAAGACTACACCCCTCTATATATGTTCACTAGCACCTTGCAAAGATACTAATAAAGCAACTAAGGTGCCGGGCTAGCTAGAGCTCTCCTAAACAATTCTAGGAGCAAGGTCACACAAACCTATGCCACTAGTACTTTAAGTAACAAGGGAGCTCCTACACATGCTAGTAAGCAAAAGCACAAAGCTAACTAAGCTCACTAGCAATGCTCAATAACAAGGCAACCAACGCCTAATTCGAGAGTGCAAATACTTAGCTACACAAACTAAGCAATGTGACTAACAAGGTTACTAAAACTAAATTAGCCACGCAAGTGAGCTACTTCTATGCTACACAAGCAAGAAGGTAATTAGCTAGCTACACAAGCTATCTAATTACAAGAGCAACTACACAAGCTTAAGATATATATATAAGTAATTGCAAGCTTGTGTAATGGGGATGCAAACCAACGGGAAGAATAAGGTTGACACGATGATTTTTCTCCCGAGGTTCACGTGTTTGCCAACACGCTAGTCCCCGTTGTGTCAACCGCTCACTTGGTGGTTCGGCGGCTAATTAGCATCACCCGCTAAGCCCGCACGTCGGGCACCGCAAGAACCTACCCCTTGAGTGAGGGTAGCTCAATGACACGCTTTACTAAAGTTGCTCTTCGCGACTTCCGCGGGGCGAGCACAAGTACCCCTCACAAGCACTTCTCCGGAGCGCCGCACAAGCTTCTTGCGGGCTTCGACGGAGACCACCACCAAGCCGTCTAGGAGGTGGCAACCTCCAAGAGTAACAAGCACCACCGGCTCGCAACTCGATCACCTAGTGCCACTCGATGCAACCTCACGATGCAATCGCACTAGAATCGCTCACTCACACAATCGGATGATCGCTATCAAGTATATGAGTGATGGAGGGCTCCCAAGCACTCACAAGCATGGACACTAAGTCCCTTGAGGTGCTCAGCACCAGCCATGGCCGAGGGCCACTTCTATTTATAGCCCCAAGGGCTAAACTAGCCGTTACCCCTTCATTGGGCAACGGTCGGGCCGACCGTACGCTCCGGTCGTGTTGACCGGACGCTGGACCTCAGCGTCCGGTCGCCCGTAGACGGCCACGTGTCCCGGTTCCAACGGTCACTTGACTTGACCGGACGCAGCAGCTTTCAACTGACCGGACGCTGAACCCCCAGCGTCCGGTCGTTTCCAGTAAGGTACCGACCTCGACCGGACGCGTCCGGTCACACTTGATCGGACGCAGCCAGTGTCCGGTCACACTCCAGCTTCTGCGTCATCGTATGCCAGCCTGACCGGACGCAGCCTGCCAGCGTCCGGTGCATTCAGATCCAGCGTCCGGTCAGTTGACCGATGCCAGCATCTTCGCGACTAACTCGTTTTCACTTCTAACTTCATCACCCTTGCTCCAATGTGCTAACCACAAGAACTTGCATCCGGCGCAATAGAAAATAGGCATTCTATTTTCCCAAAAGCGCCGAATCCCGCCGAGCAAGCTCGGCGGGAGGGAGAGAGGGACCCAAACCCATCTCACCCCTGCAAACACCACCTCCTTGTAAATGTGCCAACACCACCAAGTGTACACCACCATGTGTATGTGTGTTAGCATTTTCACAATCATTTCCCAAAGGATGTTAGCCACTCAACTTGCCACGCCACTCGATCCTAGCGACAATGCAAAGTTAGATCACTCGAGTGGCACTAGATGACCGATATGCAAATAAGTTTGCTCCTCTTGATAGTACGGCCATCTATCCTAAACCCGGTCATAAACTTCTCTACACACCTATGACCGATGAAATGAAATGTCCTAGGTTATACCTTTGCCTTGCGCATTCCATTCCATCTCCTTCAATGTCGATGCAACACATGCACCAACACGATCAACAATGATATGATCCACTTCATATCATCACATGATCATATTGGTTCATCGATCTTGACTCTACTTGCTCTTCACCGTTGCCATCGTCCATCGATGCCAAGTCTTGCTCAAGCTTCACCGCCACGCGGTCCATCACTCCAAAGCCTTCGACTTGCCCTTCACGCTTGCAACCGGTCCATCAAGCCAAGTCTTGTCTTGATCTTCTCCACCTTGATCACATGACTCAATGTCATGTCTCATGTGCAATAAGCTCCTTCATCATCACATGTGTGAGCTTTGTAACATCTCCAAGCCATTTTCATCTCCATGGCATATGTTGCTCATACACATGTACCTGTGGACTAATCACCTGTGTATCTCACATAAACACAATTAGTCCACCTAGGTTGTCACTCAATTACCAAAACCAAAAAGGACCTTTCATTCGCCGCGTCGGTCCTCCCGAGGAGAAGACCGCGCTTGATGAGGCCCTCCATACATGCGTGGGTGACATCGGAGCGGCACCACGAATCCATGGAAGGTGGAGGTGGCAGCGGAGAAGCAAGGGCTGCATATCTAGGGCGCTGGCGGCGGATTAGCAAGCACAGCAGATCCGAACGGCGGCGGCGGAAAGATGGAGAAGGTAAGGTTGTGGTTTTGGTGTGCAGAAACGTGAAGGGGGAGGCCGCTATTTATAAAGCGGAGCGGGGCGAGAAGGCGAACCGTCCTTCTAGATTTACGTGCCCACTGCGCCGCATCACGTCACCTCCCTCCGAAGATCGTGCGCACTCTATCTCTGGCCGTGCCCTCGAAGGACATGCCAGATGACGGTTCGCCCGGTACACGGGCCAAAAACGGTCGCGGGTAAGTAGGGATACGGAGCTCAAAACGCTCCCACGGCCCATTCAGGCCTAGGAGTTCGAAGGTTGGCCCACCGACGGGTTCACAACCGCTCTAGGGCACCTTTAGAGTGAGGGGTGGAAAGGTATGGGCCCGCTAGCGGCCAGTACCCGGGCGCACGAGCGCCACGGGCATCCCGGCCCACGTTCGAGTCTCGATCGATTTACAATACATGGTTTTTCCTCGAAGAAAGGTAAAGAGCCCTTGGGACCGGTCGAACGGACCAGAGAACTATATGAATTGGCCACTGAGAATCTGGAGTTGGTCACCAGCTGACCCATGCCGGACCCCCATGAACAGGAATCCGGGGCCCCACTCGGACTAGCTTGTTAACAGCTCACCGAGCACCATGACTCGTCCATCGAGGAGAATCATGGCACGGCTTAGCCCCTCCGCTTTATAAAAAAACGCTTGAGGAATGAAGATCACAAAGACGAGCTGACCCCTCGATCGGACCCCTGCAACGCGTGGGGGCTCGAGGGAAGTTGGACTCGCAAGGAGGCCGAATACACGATCGTAGGACGATGGCTCGGATCCTAGGGAGGGGTCGGAATCAAGAGAAATCTTTTCTGGCCCCTAGAATCCTGCAGCTACATGCTCCCAAGGACGCCCGTAGGCGTGCCCGTAGCGACGAGAGAGAGGAAGCCGGCCGCGGCTACCACCCTCGTCGTGGCGGACGCTATGACAGTGGCAAGGACCATAGCCCGAGCCCTAACCTGCCGGGGCCTCAAGCCTTTGCCCGACACATCCTCAACGCCGCCTTCCCACCGTGGTACCGACCGCCGACTAACATCCCGAAATACTCCGGGGAAACGAACCCCGGACTGTGGCTCGAGGATTATTGGCTTGCTTGCCAAGCCGGTGGAGCGGATAGTGACAGTTTCATTATCCGCAACCTTCCATTGTTCCTGGCCGATTCGGCGCGAACATGGTTGGAACACCTTCCGCCCAACCGGATTCAAAGTTGGGCGGACCTAAAAGAGATTTTTGTGGAAAACTTCTAGGGCACCTACGCGCGTCCTGGGAACCCGTGGGATCTTAAAAACTGCCGACAGAAGTCCGGGGAGACTCTTCGTGAGTACATTCGGCGTTTCTCCCGACAGTGCAACGAACTGCCCGACGTCGCTGACGTCGACATCATAGTAGCCTTCCTGTCTGGGACCACCTGCGAGTCCCTGGTTCACAAGCTGGGACGCAAGGGCCCACGAACCACCAAGGAGCTCCTCGACATCGCCACCAGCCACGCCTCGGGCGAGGAAGCGGTCGGAGCAATCTTTGATCGCTCTAAGGGCAAGGCGAAGCGGGATGAGGACGCCGACGAGGGCGCCTCCAACTGCCCCACCAAGAAGAAGAATAAGCAGCGGCGCGAGAGCTCACTCGTGGCCGCTGCGGACCGCAAGGGGGGTTGAAAGCCCACCGAGGGCACCCCCGACCACTTTGAGAAGCTGCTTGAAGGGCCATGCCCTAACCATGCCTTCCCCGTCAAGCACCTATACAAGGACTACATCCTCATGCAGCGGTTCCTGTCCGGTGGCTCCAACAAGCGGGAGTCCCGAAAGGAATCCAAGCCGGCGGTAGATGGCGCCGAGGAGAAGGACGGCGGCTTTCCGACACCGGATGGCTGCCTCATGATCTTTGGGGGATCGGCAGCCTATGGCTCCAAGCGCCGTCAGAAGCTCGCACGTCGTGAGGTCTATGCGGCCGAGCTGGCCGCGCCTTCCTTCCTCCAATGGTCGGAGTCCGCCATCACCTTTGACCGGACTGACCACCCGGAGAGCATCCCGCAGCCGAGAAGGTACCCGCTCGTGGTCGACCCGATCATCGACACGAAGCGCCTCACCAAGGTACTGATGGATGGAGGTAGCGACCTCAACATCATGTATGCCGAGACACTCGACGCCATGGGCATCGACCAGTCGCGTATCCAGCCGATCGGGGCGTCTTTCCACGGCATCATGCCTAGAAAGCAGGTCGTGCCTCTCGGGCAAATCGATTTGCCCGTCACCTTTGGGAATCCGACCAACTACAGGACGGAGACCCTTACCTTCGAGGTGCTCGAGTTCCACAGGACCTACCACGCCATTCTGGGACGCCCATGCTACGCGAAGTTTATGGCCGTCCCCAATTACACCTACTTGAAGTTGAAGATGCCGGGTCCGCACGAGGTCATCACCGTCGGCACATCCTTCCAGCAGCAAACTAGATGTAGGGACATTCCACCCGAACCAGTATAAATCCTTGTGTCCTTCACGCACACCATTCGGGCCAGACGCGCAGATACAAATTTACTCGTCGGTGGTCCGAAACACCGACAGTGCGGCTCAGGGGCGCCCGCCTCTTGTTCTTCTGGGCACGGGATTGGCGTCACGGTGCGCAGATAGCCGCGTGGTTGCAATCTTGCGTCCTGGCCAGCGTCTCCGCCTTCGCCGCACTCCTCTCGGCTTGCCGCTCCCTCCCGCACGTGCGCCAGATCCACACGCACCTCCGCGTCCACGGGGCTAGACACCAATGAGTTCCTCCTCGCCAGGCTCGTCGACCTCACGATCGGCGCCATTGACGACACACGCAGGGTGCTCGACAGGATGCACCAGCACTAGGCGATGGTGACTGCCTACTTGTGGAACGCGCTCCTGCACGGGGACGTCCGCCGGGGACGCGGCGAGGCAACGGGCCCCGCCGTCGACCCGTTCGGGGAGATGCGCGTCGCGGGGGCCACGCCAACGAGTACACGTACGGCTGTGTGCTCAAGTCCATCTCCCGGAGCGCCAGGCCATCGATGACCATGGCCACCGCCACGCACGTGACTGGGCTCACGGACGTCTACTTCAAGTGCGGGAAGGTGAAGCTCGCGGTGAGGGTATTTGAGGAAATGCATGAGAGGGACGTGATCGCGTGGGGGTCAGCCATTGCTGGGTTTGCACACAAGGGGTGAAGAGGGAGGCCCTGGAGCTAAGGTGCCGTTGCTGCCAAAATTTTGATGTTTTTTTCAATATTAAATCTGAGTTGAAATAATTGTTAGTTGTGCCAAAAATATATTTAGCCAAATTTAATCATTTGTGTCAACATACAATAAAAAAGTCTAATTGTAAATCGGGGGTACAATCACAAATAGGCATAATAAATAAGGGTAAAATCATATGGGCATTTATGTCCTTTTATACAAAATTTAACACCGTTAGGGGAGGATGACGGAGTAGGGGTAAACTGGTGCTTCGTTTTGAAATTACAGGGATAAATTCACAAAGTAAAAAAAAAACAGGGGCAAAATCACAATTTCGATACAAAATAGGGGTAAAAATGTAAGAGCCCCTTATTTTTTTTTGAGTATCTTAACGATTTCAAATGGAAAAACTCAAAACTAGAAAGTTGTAGATCTCATCGAGATCTATAATTTTCATATAAAAATTATCTTCATTTAATATCGTAAAAAAAGATATGATTTTTCTAAGATATATTAATATATCAAATCATATCTTTTTTTTTGAATTAAATGAAGATAATTTTTATGTGAAAATTGTAGATCTCGACGAGATCTACAACTTTATAGTTTTGAATTTTTTCATTTAAAGTCGTTAAGATGTTCAAAAAAAATTAATGACATATTTAGATCTAAGAATATTTTTAACTTTTCACACCTGTAATTTGACACCGTTAGAACCTAATCTGACGGCAGCGGCATGGAGGACAACAAAAATTTAGAGTAATGGCGCTGAAGTCCACCAAACTTTTTCAGTGGCTCACGAGAAATTAGAATCTTTTATAATGGCTCACGAGAAAATTCCTCAATAAACGAGGCCCAGAACCCACCACCGACCGTCGCCACAGCCGCCAGCCAGACGGCGACGCCGACGAGCGGCGGTATCAGCGGCGCCACGCGCGAAGCGAACATCGCCGTAAGCAGCGTGGTGAGCGCCCAGACAGCGGCCTTCGCTTTGCCCCTGTCGTCGTCCCCAGCAGGTCGCGCGCGTTCGAACCTGCGCAGAAAATGCAGGAGCACCAGCAGCGCCGCGTTGGCGGAGACCACGAACACCACCGAAGCCACGTCGTCGCCCCAGGACCTGTAGACGGCCGCGGCAGAGTTGCAGGCGAGGACGCCGAGGCCTAGCATGGTCAGCAGCGAGGTGCGGCCATTGCCGCCGCCGTCCATTCGTAGCGTGGCACCGTGGCTGAGGCAGAGCCACAGAGCCAGCTAGTTCCCGGCGTGAGCTCCTACTTTCAGGAGATATATGCTTTTTTAGAGGGAATTCCTCCTGGGGTATTATAAAAAATCGTAATTCTTTGTGAGCCACTAAAAAGTTTGGTGGACTTCAACGTCACTGCTTTAAATTTTTTTTTTGTCCTCCATGCCATTGCCGTCACATTGGGCTCTAACGGTGTCAAACTGCAGATGTGAAAAGTCAAAAATACCCTTAGATCTAAATATGTCATTAATTTTTTTTGAGCATCTTAACGACTTTAAATGAAAAAACTCAAAACTAGAAAGTTGTAGATCTCGTCGAAATCTACAATTTTCATATAAAAATTATCTTCATTTAATTTCACAAAAAAAAATGATTTGATATGATTAATATATCTTAGAAAAACCATATCTTTTTTTTTCTCTGGCGACGGCCGGTGGTGGGTTCTGGGCCTTGTTTATTGGCCCCTGAGAACTGAGAAGCCGCCAGCCAGTGATGACTGATGAGTGCGTTATTGCTAAGGCCATGCATGTCATAGGCGTATTTGACCATTCATATGTATCTTTTATTTTCTTTTTCTTTTTTTGCATCTCTCTGTTTTCCCTCTTCTGCCAGTGCCAGGACGAACAAGGTCACGGCCATGTCAAGGGATGCTGACTCAGGAACACGCTGGTTCAGCTGTTTATGACGACGTTACATTTTGTTTTCAGTTCACCTGCTGCTCCATCTGTGTCGTCGCGTGGATTTGCCTTTCCTAATATGAGGCCATTTTTCTGTGCTCCGACTTTTGGCGGACAAATTTGTGGAAAAACTTTTTGGCAAACATGCGTGTCACAGTTTTGGAGGAAAACTTGCAGTGGAACTTTGAAAACTTGTTCACTGCAATGGCATTCTGTTCCTTGTTTCATCAGGAGCTTTGTGAGATGGGTTTTCCTCTCGTGCTCTCGGTGTGATGCTGCGGGTTCAGTCAGCGCACTCCTTCCGGTAATTGAGTACGTAGCCAATACACGGCTGTGCAGTGGGCAGTGGCCAATGGCCAGTGGGCACCAGCGGCATGCAGCCGGCGGCTTTGCTGTTGCTGGCCTGGTCTACGGAGACAGCAGACAGGAATTGGCTTCGTCCATAGTCGCAGCGGCGGCGCATACTAGGTGTCCTTAAAAATCAGGAACAAACATGACCTTGTTCTCTCCGTCGACAGCAAAGCATGGCTACCATTGCGGCGAAACGCTGGGTGTAATAGTGTAGCTCCAGCCTCCAGGTTGCACGCCGCGTGCCAGAAAGCGGCAGATGGAGTTCTACCCTCACGGCGTGCTGGCCACGCTCGGCCTCGCCACTCTGACGGGCACCTCCGTGCTCGCCGCGTACAGATCAAGGGACGACCCGCGCTCTGCCGCGTTCGTGGCCGGCGCCTACGCCTCCACCGCGCTGCTCTTCCACTTCCTGCGCAAATTCGAGCGCCGGGAAGGGGACAGGGGTAGGACCAAGGTGGCGGTGTGCCTGCTCACGACTCTGCTCACGGCCATGTTCGCCTGCAAGGTTGCCCCGCTGATGCCGCTGGCCGTCAGTTTCTTGGTGTATCTGATGGCGGCCGGAACCGTCGGCGCTGGATTCTGGGCGTTGTTTCTCCATCAGTGAGGTGATCTCCTCGTCCTATACATGCAGAATAATGTGTCCGCCGCTGAATAACTTCTTCCTGCGTATGCGGCAGCCAGGTGCCATACTGCCATCCAACTCTTGTTTCTCCATCAGTGAGGTGATTTCCACGTCCTATATAATAAGCAGAATCATGTGTCCAACGCTAAATAACTTCTTCATAATATGCGGCTGCTATCCAATTCTTGTTTCCTACTCTTACAAATAACTTCTTCCAACATAATATGCGAGTACTTATCTAAAGACAAATCCTTGTTTCTATACAAATGAAGTTATCCCTTTTTACGCAGACATTTATAAACATACATGTGCACTCACTAACTTACTGTTTCTAGTCTGTTAGGCCCTCTTTTGAAAGGGTTTTAAATACCATATATATGAAGCCGTAGCCGGTGAAGAAAAAGAACTGCATTCCCTGAATTCTACTCCATTTGATGAGAGAAAATAGCTAATGTGACAGTACCTTTAAAAAAAAAAACTATGTGACAGTACCTTGAGTGTGTGCTAAAATATAGGTGAAGTCCAAGCCTTTTGAAGCCCGGCCAAAAAGTATCTAAATGTATACTAAAATGAAGTTTGCTGAAAAGACAAAATGTAAACTAGCTGAAAATATAGTGCACTTCATGCCCAAACCGACTAACTGAGGGACTTAGGCATTCAACAACCATTATTGTACTCTCTCCGTCCATCCTAAAATAAATCAACCTTTAGTAGTGGTATCTAAAGTTATATACTATTTTAAGTTTTACGGAGATATTATTTGGTTCGGAGACTGATATGGGATGGGACAATCCCATTAAAATTTTGAGGGACAAGATCACCCCATCTACTGTTTGACTAGGAGAGGATGGAATCATCTGCCATACTGCTACACCACGCCGGACGCTACATGGCCTTACGGTATTCACGTATTATACCCACTACACAAATATCTGATACTCCCGCCACGTACTCAGGTGGCCACTTAGACTTATCCTTTCTGGTTCCATGTTGTCTCTCTCCTATGTCTCTCCATTCAAAGCAACAGGGAGGAAGGATGTCATGAAGCTTGTGCATCTCCTCCCCGTCTCGAACTCGCGCAGCCACCTGCCCCACGCGTCTCACGACCATACCCCACCCGCCCTCTGCGCGTCGCCACTGAGCTCTGCACGCGCTGCCGCCGAAGAGCCCAGTGTTGCCGGTGAGCTCCACGTCGCCAACATCCATGCATCGTCGTTGAGCTCTGCGCGCGCTGCCGCCTACGAGCCGCATGTTGCCAGCGAGCTTTGCGCCGCCGAGGTCCATGCGCCGATGAGCTCCGCACTGGCGACCTCCGTGGCATCCAACTTCGTGCTGGCGTCGAGCTCCGCGTCGATGAGCCACGATTCGCCCAAGTAGCAAGACGATGTTGACTGAAAGCGCATGTTGCAAGCGTATGTTTCAAGTGTTTCATATGCATGTTACAAGTGTTTCATGTGGATGTTGCATATGTTGCCATGGCTACACATATGTTACAAGTGTATTGTTCCAAATGTTTCGGTTGTTTCAGACGTATGCTGCATGTGTTTTATCTAGGTGTTGCATATGTTTCACACATATGTTGAAAGTGTTTCCTCCGGATGTTGCATATATTTCGCACATATGTTGCAAGTGTTTCATCCGGATGTTGCATATTTTTTTGCAAAGGCTACACACGTGTTTTCTTGGTGTTACGTATGTTCCAAGTGTTTCATCTAGATATTGCAAAAATAGATCTGGTGTTGCACATGTTGTTGTGGGACCCATATGTAGCAGCCGCCTGCTGCAGTTGCTGGAACTCCCCTGCATGAGTCTGGGTGTGGAGGGATGTGCGAGCGGCAAGCGCGAAAACGGTGCAGGCGCAGATCGAGACGGAGCAGCATGGAACACGGAGCGGCGTTGGACACGGAGCAACACGGGCCACGGTGTGGCGTGGGACACGGAGCGACGCAGGATAGGGTGTGGGCGGGTACACGGAGCGACATGGGCCCCACGTGAAGCAGGCGTGCGGGCGGGCACATCAGCATGCCTACGCGGGGGCGCGGGCAGGTGCAGCAGGCGTGGGCATCCTGATGCTAGCCTGAGCGAATCATCTATGCTTTTGTGTTTGTTTTTAAGACATTGGAAGGTGAGATGAGCATATAACAAATAGGGCCCATGTGTCTGCCTTACTTCTACTTTTCCATTCTTCTTCTCCCCATGCGTGCCTCTTCCTTGCCATGACCGACATTCACCGGTCGTCCCCTCACCCTCTTACTCATGGCGGGAGGCCGAGCACGGCCCTCGTCCTCTTTCTTTCTCACACCTGCCACGTAGACCTAGAGCTTGAGTATGGACCATGTTGCGAAGGGTCCTTGCATGTCAGGCTAAGCTCATTTGGGTTCGAGGCCCTGTTGCGCTCGCACGTGGCCTGGCAACCTCAGTCGTGGTGTAGTGGCCTCAACGGCGTCGCCAACGTGCTAGCAAATTCATGACATCACCCACGCCCCTGGCGACCTTGGTGACCTCGCTGGTGCGTCCTCTTCTCACTTACACACCCATTCTCACACCTCTCCTTCTTGCACGGCCATGCACTCGTGCCAAGAGCGCTCATCCTTGGGGTAGACCTCGTGTCCAACCAAATTTTGAGAACAAGTTGGCTCAGGATCTATAGGGAATATTTCCTAGTAATTAGGGTCGCTGCGTCTCGATGTCTCTGAACCAAACACCATTAAAAAATTAAATATCCCGTCCCATCCTACCTTTAAACCAAATGTTACATAGAAAAGACTACCAATATCTATGACACCGTACAAGTCCATGTGTTTCTAACTATTCTAATTTGGTATTATAAATGTTGGTGCTCTTTTCTATAGATTCAGTCATATTTAAGACAATCTGAATCACTATTTAGAAGTTGATTTACTTTAATTGTGTATTTTTTAGCAAATTTAATTGTGTATTCTCTAGCAGCTGTAGCAACTCTGCCCCTGCACCACTCCGCTCCCTGTCCACCATCTGCGTCAATTTCATCGACCCTTGGTATTGTTACGTCACTGTCTGTGCCGGCGGTACAACCAACATTGGATCACAGCCTAGGAGCGCCAAAAGTCACGGGCCAGCTGCTACGTCGATAATTTGCACCATTCAGGCTTCCCATGACTTTACCGTATGGCCAAAATCTTCTGGCGTATATAATTTTCAAATTCGGTGGTTGAAACCTGAACAAACTTTGCACCGACTGCGGCGAGATTGTGAGCGGTGGGTGCATGGCCCCGGTGCGAAAGGAGCCCATATGCTGACAATGTAGGATCTGAGGCCCATGCCGCGCCATCTCATTCGGCTCATGTATGAAAAAGATGGCATTAAGCATTTAATGCATGTACCTCGAACATCATGGAGTTGCACCTCAAGCATGTGATACAGAAAACCAACCTCAAACTTAGGGTCTAGTCATATGAGATAAAAATACTTCATTCATCCCAAAATTAAATAAACGCACATTATGCTTCTTTATGAGTTAAACTCTTCTATTAATCTCCTCCCACCCACCCTCCCTCCCTCCGATCCTAAACCTTAGCCCTGAGGAAGAAGATGGCCAGCAGGCAGCAGGGTGAGCAGGCACCCTAGCTCATCGAGATGCCGCCGATCCTCGGCTCGCCCTCGCTGCGCGCGATCTGCCTCCGTCACCTGTTGGCGCGGTCGTCGTCGTCGCCAGCGCCGGCGCCCAGCAGCAGCAGCATTGTTCCCAACGCCGCGACGCTGGCCACGGCTACGAGGCCGGTGAGTGTATACACTCCTCCGATCCGCCTGCAGGCCTCTTATTTACTGATTCAATTCGTTCTTATATTAATCTCCTCGGTATATATGATGATGGGTCCTCCTCTCGTGGTCGTGGATGATGAATCGCTGCAGTGCGCTAGCTAATACATACTCTGCATCGATCGCACGCCATGGGACTTGCAACTTATCTCTCGATCCAAATCTTAGCAGAAGGTGCAAAAAAAGCTGTCTGGGCGCCTGCGGACAGGGGGAGGGCGAAGGCGGCGGTCTGGGCGCTCTCCACTCTGCTCACCGCAATGTTCGCGGCGAGGGTGGCTCCGCTGGTGCCGCTGCCGGTCGGCGTCGCGGTCTGGGCGGTGGCGGCCGTGACGGCCGGCGGTGGCTTCTGGGCGCTCTTTATTAGCCACTGACGAACTGACGGTGGCTAATACACAGGATGGCCTGAATCCTTGCATCGAGCAGGTGAGAAGGGGCTTTCTTCTTTGCTCAGCTGAGTCATAAATTTGGTAAGAGTCGATATAGAAACGGACTAGATTAGGATTTGTCGTTTCCTTCTAGGATAGAGTTGTATGTTTTATATAACAGTTTTGACCTGACCTCTACAAACAGCCTCCGTCGACCTCCAACCCTAGAGTTTCGCTACTTTGTCCTCGATGAGCCGCGTCCCTCCCCAGTCATCTAGCCTTCCTTCCTCGATTTTCATCGACCACGATGCTGATGTCCGTCCCTGGACGGGGGTGCCGACTCCCGACGACGACGTCCCTCTCGATACAGATTCGCCGATGTTGGGCTCCTCGGTCACTTCCGCCATCCCTCACCGGGCCGAACTCCAGATTCCTCCCAGCCATCTCTTACGGGCCGGGGTCTAACAGATTCTCCCGGTCATCCGATGAATCCCAATCCGGTAGAGCGGAACTCCCGCAACCCTCATCCCGAGCCTCGGGTTGTTTCTCCTTGATTAGCTCCTTGTTGTCCAAGCTCCACTTGATCTACCTTCGAGTCTCTGCGGCGGCGGGCGGCGGCGTCCCCACCTGCTGACCGCACCATATATGGGCCAAGAGAAATTGGGACAATTTCCACCGTAACCTAAAGGAAGATGAGTTTAAGCGAGTTCTTGCCAAGATCGAGATGATCTATCATGAGGTGGAGCTTGACAATGACGAACCGGAGAGCGGCATCGCTGTTGCTTGGGCCTTCAATCCCAAAGCAAACATCCTCGTCAACGGCTCTATTTTCTGCAGCAATGCTTCATCGCTGGCCGGTAAGGGAGGAGACATGGCCCAGTGGTCGCTAGACGGCCTCATCACCTTCCTAACTTGCCTCTTCCCCTACCTCCCGGTCGCGGAGGCCCTGGCATACCTTGACGCGCTGTCGACGCCGACCCCCTTGCCGCCGCCGCCCTTATCATCACCAAACGTGGGCGGAACTCTGCTGGAACTACTTTGGATGAACCCTACCATTGCCGCCGCCACCATGGACATGGCCCTCAAATGCGGCGGGCGATTGTCGCCAAACATCCAGACCCATCCCTACTAGTGAAAGGATGGACGAGTCTTTCACCTTACACGCATCAGATCGCCCTTCTCTGTGGGTCCCCCGTCCCGACTACAATACTTGAGTTTCATACTCCGCAATCTTCAAACGAATATTGCAATCTTGAGGTCAAGCTGCGTGGGAACTTGCGGATGACAAAGCTTCATGCAAAGCTTAGGTTTTCGATGATGGTGGCTTACCCATGTGGCTTCCTCCCGTCTGCGCAGCCATGAAGCGCGTGCTCCTTGCAAAAATCCATGGATTCTACACGAAAGCATTGTGCGTCTCCCCAAGGATGAGTGACTCGGAGGTATCACCGTGCCTTGGTCATGGGTGGCTACTTGCTATGGCCCATCTGCACTACTGGCCGCCAACATCATCGTCAACATGATATGGTATGAGCAAACCTTCCCAACAACCAAAAGATTGAAGAAGATAACCTTGATCAAGACCGGATTCTCTGTGGCGAGTTGCGTGCTCGGTCACTCTATGGCCTCATATCCTTCTTGTGCACCCGCTACCGAGCCTCACACTGAGACCATGCCGTGTAACGCCTCTTTGGTGGCAGAGGCCAACTTGCAAGTTCTTGATCCCAATCTTTTTGAAACGCCTAGCAACCTAGAGATGGGTGGTCTTGGTGTCCACAAATTGGATCGAGCAAAGGCCTTCGCTTCCATACAAATGAAAGCGGTTAGGAAGGCCTCTGCCGGTGTCCTAGAAGCATATATCGCTGCGCCCATCGCCGCTTCCACCCCCAGCCCACTGCTTGAGAAAGAGTTTCTTGGATCACCGGATTCGTGGAAAAACTCAAGAATGCCTCATATATGGTTTGTGCGGATAATGGTCACCAACTCTCAAATGAAGAATTTGGTTTGCTCTTCATGTTCTTACAAAAGTGTCGCCTATCCTCTGTTGGCACGTTGGACCATCAACAGAACCCGAACCTACGGTGGTAGGCAAGTCGTAATACGCCGAAATATCTCGACGCGTCACTACAGAAAACGCCTCTTTTGCCGCCATTTGCTTGCCCGGTCGGCAAAGGCATAAACCAGTCGGCAAAGGCTTTTGCCGACCGCAAAGCCACGCGTGGCGATCCTAAGAAGAGCAATCGGCAAAGCTCGGGGTCGGCAAAAAGCGGATTTGCCGATCGCCACGCGGCACTGATCGGCAAATCCTTTGCCAATCGCCACGCCGCAAAGCCGATAAGCATAGCGCGTGCGCGTCGACCTACCGACGGCGAGCTTTGCCGATCGGTTCCTCGGCAAATCGGAAAGAATTATTTTTTCAAAATTGTTTGCCGATCGCCGCCAAATTTCAGCAATCAAGCAAAGAAAGAAATTTTTTTTGAAATGTTCTTTGCCGATCGCTTTTGAGTTGCAATCGGCAAAGATTCTTCTGAGTTTTTTTTTTACTTTTACGATCGTAAGCAATCGGCAAAAGCTGAATTTTTTTTTTTTGCCATTTCGCTTTCGGAGTTGCGATCGGCAAAGATTCTTCTGAGTTTTTGCCCGGCTTTGCCATTGTTCTGATCGGCAAAGCTGGATTTTTTTTTCTTTTGTTTTCTATTTTCTCGCATCAAAACCCCGCAAAATCACAAATTATAATCCAATTTCACCGTAAGCACCGGTAGCACCATTTATATCACAATTTCATCACATTTGTCGCCAACATCACCACATATATCACAATAACGCACAACATCACATATATGTCACAATAACAACCACACAAGTGCATTACAACCATCACATGAAGTCCAACACGCCGAACACCACAAGTCGACGTCCATCACACTAAGTTCAACATAACAAGTCTAGGTCCATAACGAAGAAAAGAAATACATGACAACAACTTCGACGATACGGTGGATACATGATATGAGAATCGACAAGTACCTAGCTCGTCATGCGCGTCCCGGTCTCGTCGTCCGCTCCGCCCAGAGCCCTGTGTGGTTTGCCCACGGAAACCCCTTGGACCAAACCGAGGCGCTCATAGCAGATCGCCACCCTCCGCGACCGGCGCCACGAAAGTACGTCGTCGGAGGAGGGCCCGCGCGGAGGTGGATACGGTGGATAGGGTGCGGTGGTGGATACGACATCATCGATGGCGGGACCTCCAGAGACGGGTTCGAACCCGCCGATCGTACTCGCACAAGTTAAACGCCAAGTGATGTCATTAGTATCTCGCAGCATGGACGCACAAGTTAAAGCAAGAGTCAATATACTCACCGGGTCCCCTCCAGAGCGGACAGAGAGTGCAAAGGAAAAACTCGGAGGAGGAGGCGGTGGAGCGAACATTGGAAGAGGAGGCGGTGTAGACGCGCCAAGGCGTCTGCATGGACCGGAAGAAGCTGGCCATGTTCGCATATGAGTGTTGTAGTGTCTGCTGCGAGCTTTTGCCGGTAAGCCATCTGTTGCGCCATCATCTGCGGCGTGCAACGTGGCGATCCTCTCCTCCATCTTGGCCTCCATCCGGGCTCGCAATATTACATCCGCAGTGTTGATTGTATGTACAAAAGCTTGAAAACGAGTGAACGAACGACGCAAACGGCACTTACCGTGACGCCGACCGCCGCCGGGCGCTACGGGATGTCATTTGGAGCTCGTGGGCGTGGATCGAACACTGGGTCGGTGTAGGAACACAGGGACGGGTCGAGGGCGCTGTGGGCCATGTAGTAGCGGCCGTCTTTGCTTCTGGTCCCAACCTCTCGCAGGAGGTGTCGTGTCGAGGGCTCGGCGGCGGGGGGGTCGCGTCTCCCAAGCGGCCGACGAGCCGCGACGGTGTACTCGGTGGCCTTCTCGTGGCGGTGGGGTTGGTGTACGATCGGGCCCGTCCTCCGGGTTGTAGACGTTGTTCGGATCCGTCGCCTTGCCCTTGTGAGAGAGGAGGTACGCGGTGTACTCGTTGATTTCGCCCACCGTGCGTCTGCGTCGCATTGAAAACACAAACATGGTTACAAGTATTGACAATTGAGCGCAAGGATTAAGACATGAACGGACGCATACCCATCTTGTCGCATGAATCGGGAGGGGCTGATTCCCTTGGTGGTGTGACACCTCGCATCTCTGGCTGCGGCGGCTCGACGGTCGGCGCGCTAGGCACAGACGACGCCTCATCCGGCGCCACATGCGCACAATCTCCGTCCGGCATTCCTCGTGGTTGTCGCACCACAGCGGACACACCGCATGACATCAAGTATTTGACATGCGAGAAGATTAGTGTAATGTTTCCGAAGGAATCGAGCGAATGTTGTCATACTTAATTACTACCTTCAGATGCGCTTGGTGAGGTCGGCCTCCCTCGAGTTCATTCTCTGGCGGATTTAGGGCTTCTTGATGTTCTCTCCAAGCACGTTAGCGTGGAAGTCGCGGATGGCCTGTCATGCGCGCCTCATGGTATGAGTCCTTGAGGCGATCTTTGCAGCACCGCCTCACGCACTCGCGCGCCGCTGGGCGCTTTTTACCCTCCTCGCGACGTGAAGAAGTCCCGCACACAGACACATCATGTAGCATTTCCTTTTTGCAAGAAGTCCGACGAATCGCGTACTATTTAGCAATGCGGTGCGATGAAAGACTCACCCAAAACTCCCTCTTTATCTTTTGCGCGATGGTCTCGCCACCCTCCTCGACGAGGTAGAAGTGGGACCACTTGGTGGGCACCTTCATCTCGCCGTTGAGCGTTGACAAGGGCGGTAGTACTCTTAATCGGGGAGGCCACGGATGCCATTGATATGGCGTGCTTGACCGCTCCACTCACAATCTTCCAGAGGCGCACGAGTCATTAAGAATAATTGTTAATCTTGATTCGATTTTTGACATGTCATATGAACAAGTAGTGAAATCAATAATGGTTACTTACGTCGCCCACAGGTGTGATCACCGGTATTTGGTGGAATTGCGGCCGCACCCTAGGAAGCTGCGTGGGGCCCGCAGGCGAGTACACCTTTGGCCACGCCGACGAAGTCGGGTTGTCTACTTTGGGTGTAGGCGCGTCGTCGTCGTCGTCGTCGTCGTCGTCGTTGTCGTCGCCGCTGGGCGCTTTCGTTTATCGCACGACGTCGTCCCCCCTTTGCGAGGACGAGAACGACGACCTCTCTCTGGTGCGCTGGCGATGTCATTTGGGGCTGGGACCCCCTCTTTGGGCGACCAGCGCACAACACCTCCTCCTCCTCCTCGTCGTCGTCGGCGGTCTCTCGCTGGGGACTGTATGCCGAAAAGCGTCTTTGCTCGATCTTGACGGTTGCCGCCCGTCACTGGCATTTTGCCGAGTGCCCGCAATGACAAAAAGAACAAAGCTGTTAGCATAAATAAATGACAAGTACTTGTAAAGGAACATAATAATAACAATATAGTATTACATGGCCTCGTAATTATCTCCATGAACGGCAATATCTCGGCGTGGAGTCGTCATCTCTATCACTATCGTCGTCATCGCTATCAATATTGTCGAGCTCCCTTAAGTCATCATCGCATCATCATCATCCTCATCGTCTCCATAGTCATCATCATGTACCTCCTCCCTGGACAACTCCATCTTGTTGCATCCGCCATCGCTCAAGCATTCTTAAGTCCCGGCATCCCGCACCTCCTCACCCTCGTCCTCATCGATTTCGTTGTCTACTTCCATGCCCATGAGCGAACCAATGTCGATCTCCAAAGGTACCTTCTAGCCCCTCAGGTTGATAGAACTCATCGGTGCTTGGGTCAAAGTTGTAATCGTCGTCGTTTGGGAGAGGCGCTTTGCCGCGTGGCGACACCAAATGCACAAGGCTCCACCCCGCAAGCTTCTCGTCTTTTTGGCACGCCCATGGGAGGTAATAAACTTGCGTGGCGTCTCGGTTGGCCACAATGTAGACATCGTCTCCTTTATAGCTGGAGTCCTGTCGAATCTCGACTTGACCTATCGTAAGGTCTTTCCTCGTGATATCAGGATCGAACCAATGGCATTTGAATACCACCGGCGCTAAAGTCCCGGCACCCTTAAAGTTGAGCTCGTATATCTCTTCGACTATGCCGTAGTAGTCCTTCCCATCTGTGCCGGGTGTACGAACTCCGCAGCACATGGTTTTTAGGTTGGGTCGACTCTCCTCGTAGCTTCTCGTGCGAAAGCGATAGCCATTCACATCATAAACGGTGAATGACTTCACCCCTGGGGAGAAGCCACGCCCCCCTGTTTCAATTCATCGCTCATTTACGCATCCGTTCGGGCTGCAAGGGTAGAAGATCGTTACATAACTCGCTCCGGGGAGCAAAGTGGAATCACAAAGTCGGAAAGAGGTTAGTTGGTTGGTACCTTTTATGCAGAATCAGAGATGAAATCGGGCACACCGTGTCTAAGAAGATTGTCTTCTTCTTGCTCGGTAGGAGCCCTATTGCCTCTCCAGTATTGACTAATAAATTCCCTAAAAGAAGGAAGAAACTAGAGGGTCAGACCATGATAGATGGAGGATAGTGACGGCGTAGGTAACAAGCTCATTGAGAACTTACTTCTGATAAGGAATCACTTCATCAAGGTTGATCAACAATGTGAACATGATAGTCTGCCACTCCTGATGGTTCAACTGCTTGTTGGTACCTGCGCTTCCACTCCCGAGATCCCCTTGGAAAAGGCTGAGTATCGATGAGTTCTCGTCAGCGTTGTAACGAGGGGTTGGATTGTGCATGTCTTGAAGCTTCTCAAGATAGTACGCTTTTGTGTGAAGGTCGACACCTCCTCTAGAACGGAGGCCTCTCCCACGGAAGCCTCAATCTTGGCTTTATTTCTACAATTTTTCCGAAGAAGCTTTAGACACCTCTCGATTGGATAGCACCAACTTGGGCTCTGCACGGACCCCCAACCGTGCCTCTCATGCAGTAGGGTGCAAGATCGAGATCTTTGCATGGACGAGAAAGAAGCCGGGTGGAAATATCATCTCCAACTTGAGAGCAACAGAGGTGCTGACCTTCTCGATTCAACACAAACATCCCGAGACAACTCCTTGGCACAAAGTGGCGGAAGAAGAAGCTCAACTCTCCGGGGGGCGCCTGTGGCGGGGGGAGGACCAGCTGGGGGCTGGGGAGGGCCACGCCGCCTGGGAGGAGGCGCCAAGGCCACTTAGAGGGGGCGTGGGCCGGGAGGGGGGGGCCCGGGTGGGGAGGCGACGCGGCCTGGGAGGACCAACACAATGGCCACGGGAGGCTGTGCCAGGGGAGGGCGCCCGCTGGGGGGAGGTGTGGCGGGCTGGGGGGGGCATGGCACGGGAGGGAATGGTGGGAGGAGGAGGAGGGATTTTGAGGGGGATGGCTGCAAGGGATTTTGGGGGGGGGGAGGGCGGGCCGAGCGGATAATAATGACGTTTTTTTTTTTTCCTTTGCCGATGCCGGCATGTGACGATCGGCAAAAGGTCTATTTTTTTTTTCAAAAAATTTTTTAATTTTTTTAAAAATACTTTGCCGATTGCTCCGCTCCCCGGCAATTCGGCAAAGGTTATTTTTGATTTTTCTCGAAATTCTTTGCCGATCGCCATCCTCCACGGCGTTGACGGCAAAGGCTCTTCTGCCAATCGCCACCGATGGCGATTCGGCAAAGAATTAATTTGTTTTTCGATTTTTGATCCCAGTTTTTTGTGTTGCCTTTGCTACATGTAAGTACATGATATATTCCAAGTTTGGGGTCATTTTGATTTATTTTGCTATATTCCATTGATTTTTTCCGTGACTCGATTTGAGCTGCGGTACATGAAATAATGGAATCCGGCGATTCAGAAAATGATATTCATGATGTTTGGAGCATGTTGAGGCCGTGTCTTGCGGGGCCTCGCGTGAAATTTCGACCGTGTTGGTGTCGAACACACTGTAGAAACCCGCAGCGTGAAAAGTGTTTTAAATTTTATAAAATCAAAGCGGTCAAGAAAATATGAAACTTGACGGCGTGTCTTGTCATCGCATGCGGAGGTCGTGGTAAAATTTGAGAAAGTTTCGAGCAAGTGGCGGCGTCGGGTGGCTAAAACTGGACATCTCCACATGTGATCCGCTTGCTTTCGAAACTTGACGACATCTCGACATGTCCGTGTTTTAGCCACCCGACGCCGCCACTTGCTCGAAACTTTCTCAAATTTTTACCTGACCTCGCATGCGATGACAAGACACGTCGTCAAGTTTCGTCATTTTCGGACTCCGTTTTCGATTTTATAAAATTTAAAACACTTTTCACGCTACAGCGTTTCGGCGTGTTCCGACACCAACATCGTCGAATTTCACGCGAGGCCCGCGACACGCCTCAACATGCTCCAAACATCATGAATATCATTTTTCAATGGCCGGATTCCATTATTTCATGTACCGCAGTTCAAACTGAGTCACGAAAAATCAAAGAACAGAAAAAATCTACGGAATATAGCAAAATAAATCAAAATGATCCCAAACTTGGAATATATCATGTACTTATCAGTATCAAGGCAACACAAAAACGGGATCGAAAATAAAAAAAAAAAAAATTTTTGCCGATCGCCGGGGAGGATGGCGATTGGCAAAGCTCGCGCTTGCCTTGCCGATCTGGCGACGGAGTGGCGGTCGGCAAAAGGTGACGATGTGGATGGCGTCAACCATGGCCCGCCTTTGCCGATTGCAATTCTTTGCCAACTGCCTGGCAGTCGGCAAATCCATGGCTTTGCCAACTGCCTGGCAGTCGGCAAAGTCAGGCAGTCGGCAAATCCTGCTTTGCCGACTGCAGGAAATTCCAGTTGGCAAAGGAACCTCTTTGCCGAGTGTCGAAAAAAAACAGTTGGCAAAGAAAATTGCAGTCGGCAAAGAGCCAGTTTCCTGTAGTGCGTGCACAGTTTCTGGGGCCTGCATGACCGAGTCAGTAGCATGGTCAACGCTGCACTGGAGAAATTCAACAGAACTCATGTTGGTTTCTTCTATTACTCACTCTTATTACTTGCCTCAGTTATATTAGTCTCTTTTTCAGCTATGCCTGGTTTCCATTTTAACCCTCTTCTTCATGGTTGAAATTGATTGCAGGAATCCCAGTATAGCCTTCATATTATCTGTGGTGTTAATGAGCTTGTATCTGGGCCAAAGTTTTGCAACAACTTTCTGGCGCATCTTCCTTTCAAATATCAGCATTACCATATCAACTTTCTGGCGACTCTGGATGCTCAACCTCCAAAGCTCTTCTTTGCTGAATGTAACCTTGATGATCATAATGATACTTGGTGTGTCCCTGTGGATTGGTCACCCCCAGTTGGTGGTATGCTCTAGTCTCTTATCTCATGGGTCATGGTTTCTATTTTATTATTAAGTCTGGTCAATTAGATTGACCTCTTTCATTCTTACTATATCAATCAATTATGCAATCTGGAATGTCCATTTCGAAATAGAGTTATGCTATTTAACCGCTGCACGATTTGTGGCAGAAGAATTATATATTGGATTGTCTTTGAGATCTGCTGCTATGCTTGCTTCATTTGCTTATCTTGAACCCATTTGAACTACAACCTGTTTAGTCATTCACCACAGGTAGAGCAGCAGTATTTGCTGAATTGCTGTGGCTCTCAATCATCTCTAGATCTGCTCTTCTTTTTCCTCTATTTCCTTCTTCAAGATCTAAGGTTTTCCTTAAATTTTCTATGGGTTTGAAACATATTTCATGGATGTGGATGCCGTCTATTGAGTTCTCTGGCTTTTCTTTCTCTTGTGTCTTTTTGTGGTTTAGAGTTTGCTTGGTTTTGACTTTTGAGCACTGGTGAGATGACTATACAAATGCTTTCTTTGTTGATTTTCATTTGCTTGTTATATTTGTTGGGTTAGAGAGAAAGGTACTGCTTAATTTTGTTTTGATTTTAGTTGTTTGTGAAGGAATTTTTTTTCCGTTTAGTTTTTGAGGGGATTTGAAGGGCGGGCTTGGTGCAAGCGGTAGAGTCTCACCGCCTATGACCGGAAGGTCCCAGGTTCGAATCGCGGTCTCCTCGCATTGCACAGGCGAGGGTGAGGCTTGCCACTGACACCCTTCCCCAAACCCGCACAGAGCTCATTGGGTACACCCTTTTAGTTTTTGAGGGGATTTGAGTTGCTTTTATAAAATTTGCACAGTAACTTTTTATATACTCTTATGCATTCTAAAAAGTAGTCCACTGCTAGTGTAATTGCATCATTTTCTCATTTTGCATCAGCTGCTCTGTGATAGTAATTTTCACCTACTCCTACATATTGCCATGGATCTTGATTTGCTAATCAACATGTACATTTCAACCGTATCATATCTGATGTTTATTTCAATGTTACCATCACGCTAAATTGTTGATCTTTTCTATGTAATTTATATGAGCTTCGTTCTTCCTTCTATTTGCTCCTGTGCTATTTGAGTGATACATGACTATTGGTTGTGTTTGTTTTAATCAAACCTGTTAACATTGATGCGTATCTACAGTCTATTGGTTACAATTAGGTAGACACACATCACGCAAGTTATGTGTGCCTACTGATCTGTCATGATTTATTGGTCACATCCTGACAGATTTTCTTATAAAATCTTGCTAAAGATATGTAGATATTCCCAATTCAAAATATAGGGCGTATAATTAAATCAAACTTTAGAAAAGTTGGCAAACAATTTTTTTCAAATTTATGCTTGGCTGATAAAGTTACATCAGTAGATTCTCATTCAACATATCTTCTAGTATGATTTATTTGCATTGGTATATATTGCAAGAGTAATCGGTGGTCAAAGGACGCATTCCAAATACTGATGCGTCCATGGTCTATACACATTTATTTATAATTTGTTGCATCTGCAGGACAAGCTCGGTGCTTTTATTGTGAGAGTCATGGGTATAGGATCATCCATCCAGCCTTGTCCTTCCATGGGTTTGACTTTGAAGATGCCTTCTTTGGGCCAGATAATAAAGAATTTTATGACAACGACCAGATCATCTTCTTTAAATCTGCATTTATGGAATGGGTGAATGGCGTGGAAGAAGATGCTATCTACATCAGTTACCGACTTCGTGGTGATGATGGTGATGGGGACTCTAAGCGTTTACGACTTATGCTTTAGATGATCACCGTCGAGAGATCAAACTTGACTTAAAACAATTATGTGTTTTTTTTGTTGAGTATGCTGTTATACTACCTTGGATGATTGATCGTCGAGAGAACTTGGTGTATTGTAATTGTGTCTACTTTGTGGAGTATGCTGGTGTGTGAAGTACTTTGTGGGGTAGCTGCTCATATTTGTTATTAGTATATGTGTGTCTTGTATATTTGTGTTTATATTGGTTGCGGCTCCTCGCCCGCCTGGCCGCCTCCCGGGCTCCTCGCCCTCCGTCCTCGCCGGCCCGTGGCTAGGTGCGCCTCACGTCGCGTGCTGCGGCGCTATCGTTGCGCCGCCCCCCGGCCTTGGTGCGCTGCCACCGTGCGGCCTGCCGCATTGCGCCGGCCCCAGTCATGGCTCCGGTGGCTCTCTGCTGCCTGCTAGTCTTTGCTGCCCCGGTGTCTCTCCTTTGCAGTTTGGTCATCATCTGAACAGCTCTGTTTTTTATTGTTCTGAACAGAGGCTGAAAACAGGGACTTGACTGGTGCCGTCTTTCTCCTTTTGCTTGGAAGAGAGGCGTGCCATTGTGTCCAATAAAAAAAGGAGAGAGTGATGGGGCACCGAGTTGAAATTTACTCTACACGATGCATGTTCGTTCCTCGGTGCCGAAAGAGTAAAAAATAATAGAGAAAGTAATAGAGAAAATTACCTGTATGGCCTCTAAAAAAACTGTCTTTTTTCTATGGCCTTATTTTTTTTGAACTTACCTATAAAGCCCGAAAACAAAAATCTCTTACCTGTATGGCCTTCCGTCCATTTCAGACACTCAACGGTGTTAAGTGAGAGGTCAAATGACCATTTTACCCCTAGCAAAAAAAATAAAAAATAAAAGTACACATACAGTATTAAGTGGAGTATAGATCAAATTGACATTCATGTATGAAAAAAAATCACATCTAACAGATTGCGTTTGTCCCTGACATCAAGCTGGGCAATCGTTTTTTACCGTACATGCAGTACTTATAGATTTCTACGTGAAGTACACATATAGTATGTACGTACATATAATTTTGTATCTATATAAGTTACATCTAGGGTTAATAATAAAAAAAAGAAGGAAAAAAGCTTATGGCCCTCTTGACCTCTTCCTGGCTTGCATGCCGTCGAGTTCGCACAGCACCTGCTCCGAATCCCACATCGGCATGTGCCTCGAGCACGACTAGCAACGCGCTGTGGCCGCACAGCGCCACCGAACGGCCGGCGTGGTCCAAGCAGCCAATGCGGTGGCCCTCGATGACCTGCTCCTCCATACGCGCGCCGCCAAAAGACCCGTCGGGCTTCCCTGCTGCGCACGGACCGCGCCGGGCGTGGCCAGTCGCCAGTCGCCAGTCGGGCAGCCGGGGCCTGGATCCGCCGGCTCCCTCGCCGCTGAGGCCGCCGCCGGCACCTGTCTGCAGCCCGACGGCTGCTCGTTGTCGTCTCCCTCCTGCATACACGCGCGGTGGCCAGTCGCTCGGGTTCTTTCGGTCGCGAGAAATAGAAGGGAAAGAGTCAGAGAGGAAGGGGTAACTTAGACATTTCGCATAGAGTGGAAGGAGAAAATTGACCGAATACACTAACAGAGTAGACGGAAGGCCATATAGGTTAAGGTAATTCGTATTTGGGCCTCATAGGTAAGTTCAGAAAAAAGAGGTCATACAAGTAAGATACAGACTTTTTAGAGGCCATACAGATAATTCTCTCAAAATGATATCCTAGCCGGAGCAACGTGTAATATCCATGGCCACCAGCCATCGCCGGAGACATGAGAGACAAGGTGGATATCGCCGACGAGGAAGGAGCAGAGGACGGCTCTATCTTCCGTCTCACTTTAACAGCAAAATATTCTTAATTGTCTTACAAGCCACAGTGCTAGAATATAAGGCATACAGCCGACTGGTCCGTGGGACCCACTAGTCATACTCTATCATATAAAGCAACTAACTGAATAAACGCTTTCTATAGCTGGTGGCGCGTTGCGCTTGTAACGCCTTCACCCTTGAGTCTTGACACCTCCCCCAGCAGAAGAATTTGCTTGTCCCCAAGCAGGCGCAGCTAGAAACCGAGTCTTGAGCACATGGTGATCCTCCCAGGTAGCTGACGACGATGGTAATCCCGACCAGGTGACGAGAACCTGCGGTACAACAGTGTTACCTTTCCTTACCAGTCGGCGTTGTAAGATGTGCTCTGGGACAGCATCAGTAGCCTGCAGATTAGTGAGTGTAGGTAATGTGGAGAAGACAAGGGTGTAATCAGGTGTAAATGGTTTGAGCTGGGAGATGTGGAACACATGATGGATTTCACTGTGAGCTGGTAATTCTAGCTTGTAAGCAACAGCACCAATTCTCTCCAATATATCTTACAAGGACTGAAGAACTTGTAAGCTTTGGAAACGGCCGACTAGTAACTGATGAGCCATTGCATGTAGATGCGGCGACCACGATCGACACCTGCTGAGCCTACCAGCACCAATACATTGAGAACAAGGCTAGGATAATAGGATGCCAGCCTTGTTGTCTTACAGTTACCTAGTTAGCTTCAATTTGTTATTGCCCCACGAGGTAAGCTGGTAAGGCAGTAGTAGATGTAGTGACCAGTGAATCAGCTTTATTTTGTTACACAGCTTGTGATTGTACAGCTTGCTTGCTACCCCGCTGGTTCCTGCAAATGAAGTTTCTTTCAGTCGATTAATACTCCTGTATAGTTTATTGCTTCATTCTCTGTACAAGTCCTCACAATTTGAAATTCAAATTTGTCAAACCACCTTGATGTCAAAACAACCAAAACCAAAGTCGTAGATCTCTATGAAAACTACGACTTTATAGTAGAT
Organism: Miscanthus lutarioriparius; assembly: GCA_904845875.1. Taxonomy (NCBI): domain Eukaryota; kingdom Viridiplantae; phylum Streptophyta; class Magnoliopsida; order Poales; family Poaceae; genus Miscanthus; species Miscanthus lutarioriparius. Next base: position 180,445 of record CAJGYO010000696.1, read on the forward strand.
GATTTCTTTTTTCATTTGAATTTGTTTAGGATCCCAAATATTGATTTCAAAATATTGAAATGTGAATACAAGGGGAATATATATGCACTATAGACACTAGCGACTTTGAGGTAGAGTGCTTAGAGGAGATACATGCGAGGGCATAGATCTTGGGTTTGAATCCTGCTGTGTATTTTTGCGTGAAAAAAAAATCATGTGATTTGTGTGGGGACTTTCTGGGATTTAAAATTTGCTTTTTTGGCCCGATTGTAGGACTTCTCGAAATCTCCTTGACCACAGATTCATGAACAACCTTGTAAGTTCAGGAAATTCGTTCGTTTGTGCCTAACACTTTGATTCACTGCTTAGAAATTCCATCTTCTTTACTTATCAACCAATCTATTGATCTTGCTACTAAATGTCTTACTTTGAGATATGTCTAAGTTAGAAACCATGTCTACACGAGAACTAAGACATGAAAGGATACGATTGGTAGAGAATGGAGAGAGAATGTATGTGATTGGATAAAGAAATTCTTGTGTAGAAACTATCCATTGGGACCATGGTTTCTATATGTAGTGTTTATGAAAATTAATTGGTATAGAAACTACATGTAATTTCTAGTATTGGGATTGCCCTTAGACCCTAAATATATACAAATCTAACAATATTCATGCCATTTATGCCCATATTTACCAGTTAAGTACGTGCCAACCTAACAAATTAGCACACAAGCCTACGTCAATAATAAAGTTTTTTTTTACTTTTGCAAGTTGCTTATGTCCAGAGCATAGTTCTTTTTTTGAGGACACGTCCTTGACACGCGCGCTTTTCATTAAGAGGATAAAATTTTACAAACAAAAGCAAGCTTCCAAGTGCAGAAACGCGAGGACCGTTTGCACTGGACAGTCGCGGCGACACCGGCTTGACAGTTGCCGGCTTGACCAAAGAAGCACGTAGTCGTAGTCGCAGAGCACCCCGGAGGTTAGGTCGCCAGAGATGTCGCGCACCCAGCGCCTACCTTGCAGCGCGTCATGATCATGAACCGAGCGGTATTTAGATGAGCGCACCCAGAGCATAGTTCTAGAAAAACCAAAACATCATATAATATAGAATGAAGAGAGTAATCTATTTAGCGAATATTAAATGGACATGGAGATTATTTTTTCTAAAACATGTACATGTGCTGAGTATTTGTGACTTTGTGTTCATGGGACAACTTCCATCCGTTCCCTGGTCCCGGGGGCTCGAGCGTCGTGTTGCACGACAGCACCGCGAGGCCCGGTTTGGCCCACGCGGGCCGCGTCGCCGCGGAAAGTATTGCCCGCGCGGCCGCGCCCGTGTTGATCCTGCCCCCGCCGCCAGTCGCCATGCCAGCAAGGGACCGCGGAAACATCCTTATCTATCAGTTAGATTAGGCCTTGCTAGCATCAGAGCGTCCGCAGTGTGGAGGGATCCCACAAATGACATGACTTGTGCTGGTATTTAGGTCGCAGTGTATCGAACCGGACTCGGCTCCATATCCTCGTATTTAGCTCAGCGATGATCTATTTTTTATTGAAAAGGGGGGGTCGATATCTCGGAGTTGCTTCTCCATCGGAACCACCCCACAATCTTACGTACCTGGTTCTATAGCTACATTTAATACATCAAACCGCTCTGAAACTCACATCATGGACGCTCTCACCACGCACCACAATAATAAAACAGACACAATAACTAACTATTAATATACCAGGTAGCTAAAGAGGATTATACAATAGCTAATAAAGAACACAAAATTTGAAGGAAAGTAAAAAAGCACGCATTACTTGATTTAAGAAAAACTTTCCCTAGCTACTCCATTAACTAATAATAACGCCTTATATTTTTTTTTAGATAATGGACGTGCTGCCTTATACTCCTATATATCTATATCTATACTCTATACGTAATAATAAAGAGACAAAATTTTCAGCCATTTTTTCGTCCATCCTTTTTTTTTCCATCTCCATCTAACTACGGAGTAGGAATCCTAATCTAAATAGATAGATTCCTCAGATCCTAAGTACTCTAAATATAACTCATAATAATCAAATAGAAAATGATAAGAGTTACGTTCTTTATTTTGCTCCGCTCTCTTTATTTAGTTATATATGTCAAAAGCGAGGCAAAAAAATCACGTCCGTGTATTCCTTATTTTATGTTTTCAATCCGTTTACAAAGGAACCAAACTCCAACTTCTATCTCTTTTTTCTTCAAGCTGTCTTTCTTTTTTCCGTGTCCAACATCTTTTCCCGTTTTGTAAAAAAAAAAACTTCTATTCCCGTGACTTTGCCAGTTTCCCCACGGTTCTTTTTTCCGTATATCTAGCTTTCTCGTTCTGTGATTTTTCTTTTGGTTTTTTCTTTTCTAGAGTATCTCCCATTTTATTATATATAAACATAAAAAATAATAAATACAATATTATGGATCTTTAAACTTTGATCGTTCTTTATCCGCCCTATCCCTCACAACTAAGTTATTGATGTAAGTTTAATAGTTAGAAATAAAACTTATTATTAGAACCTGGATTAGTCGATGGTCTAATTAATCAAACCATAAGCTGAAATCTCGAGTAGTTTGTCAACTTAATGGAAAAAATGTATCTTTAAGCTGTAACTATACACAAATGCAATCCTCGACGAGGGTTGCTATGTGGAAATTTAATCGAGAGAGATCTTGACAACAACTAACTCCTTGCCGATTTTAATCAGATATCATAATTACATATTAGATGCCACGTAGAAATTGAGGTCTTCGACAACAACTAACTCATTGCCTATTTTAATCAAATATTATAATTACATAGTTTTATGTATCCTAAAAGGAAGTAACTTATATCTAACTCTACAAACACATGAAAAATAAAGATGGTAAATTTATGAGTACCTATTTTTGTGCCTTACAACAGAGGAAAAAAATGTATAGTTTAATTCAGTGTAGATTTGATAGGACATCATCTATTATTGCCAATATTAACTTATAAAATATTGTTATATTATATTAACGGCTCAGGCACCGGAGCAAGTGAAGCCACATCTCCTTCTGTACATGGAGCCAAAGTTGTTTTAGTGGCTCCGCCTGTAGGCCTTCAACTCAGGCTTTGACTCTGACCACACAACACTCGGCACAGAGCCGCACCAAATGCGCATGCCCTTATATTGTGGTTGCCATAGTGAAGCCACATCAAACAAGATCACACGGAGGAGCGCTTCTGTCCTTCCGTACATGGAGCCAAAGTTGTTTTAGTGGCTCTGCCCGTAGGCCTTCGACTCAGGCTCCGATTCCGACCACACAACACTTGGCATAGAGCCGCACCAAATGTGCATGCCCTTATATTGTGGTTGCCATAGTGATCATATAATAAATTATGGCTATTAAATTTTCTATAGAAAGGATAAAAATAAATAGATATGTAGTATCTCATTCTAATTTTCTATTAAAATTTGATAGATTTTCTCTCATGTTGCAATGCACGGGCATATTTGCTAGTAGATATTAAATCTTAATGACCCTATCTAGCTCATTCGTCGTCCCCGATCTCAAGCTCCTCGTAGGCGCGCCCGTTGGTGATGTACTGCAGTATCAGGTCATCTTCGTGCCGGTGGCTCTCGTTGATGATAGCGGCAGCCCTCTCGGTTGCTCGGATCAGCTGCTCATACCTTGGGTCATCGGGCCTGGGTTTCCACGCCGGGAAGTTGTGACGAGGGCGGTACGCCTTTCGCCACATGAGATCGAGTATGTACTATGTAGGCCTCGCGCTGTCGCGCACCTCCACCAGCTTCGTCTTCCTCGTCGGCGGCCCCGCTGGCTTGGTGTTGGCCGGCACGTCAGCCGCCGCCGAATTGTTGCCATTTATTCCGGCTCCGGTCTCCTCCATCTTGCGCGAGCGCGAGCGATCGAGCAGCGTCAGGTCGAGGGCTCGGAGCGCAGGCTTTGGTCGTGGCCTTCAGGGTTGCTAGGCCAGGGCGTTGCTATATATTGCCCGCAAAGCGCAAATACAACGGAGTTTTGGACTTGTTGCGGTTCCGTGTGCCGGCCGAGTCAAAGCCGATCGAGATGGATCGATATGGTATGTTTCTCTTGTTTTGCAGCAGATGAAAATGGTTCCGATCAATTTGGATTAGCTATTTTGGCTACTTATGGATACCTAGGGACTTCGTGTATGGCACTCCCTCGTAGGCAATGTGATGGTCGTCCAAAGAGCATATATCCATTTTCGTTAACAACGTGTTACGTGTAATGTCAGGATCTAGATAAAATGGTCTGCGTAATTTATTAGCATATAGTAAAATGTCATATATATCGTGTATATCTACCTTATTGGACGCGTAATATCCACACGAGTATCTCTACACATGGGTACACACGTATGTTGAGTGTATATGAAATCGTCTCATAATTCGCAAAGTCTATTACACGAGAGATCGCTTGGCGCAGGCCAGCCTATGCGCCCGCACCCCCACCGGAGAGGAGAAAGAGGGGGCTCGCCGGCGCCCGTGGCCCGCCGGAGAGGAGAGAGGGGGGGGGGCTCGCCGCCGTTTGGGTTTGGAGGTTGGGGATGCAAACACCGGCAACCTTAGAAGGAGTTTTGGGGGCGGCGGCCGTGACACGGCGATGGTGGCAGGTTGAGGGGTGGCGGAGGACAACTGGATGGGCGGGGCTGGTGGCGGGGGCGAGCTCATCTGGCCAATGTGGCGGCGCGGGCGAAGGGAGAAGGAGGGCTGCGGGCACGGTAGGGTCTCAGCGGAGCTCCGACGAGACCATACCGCGCCGCGGTGGGGCGGTGGGCAGCAGTGGGGGGTTGCGAGGGGCGCGGCGAGGCGGTGGAAGCCGGGACAGGGTGGGGACGGGGACGTCGGCGAGGAAGAAGACGATGGGAGTGGGGCAGCGGGGGTCGCGCGGAGGTTGAAGACAGGTCACGCGTTTCCCAAATGTGCAGAACACATGTGAATCGCTAGACATATTTAACAGTTCGTCTATATAAGAGTTTGACCGTGTCTATGAATGCGTTTTGAAACAGATCAAGAAATTTAGTATTATATAAATCGCTGCAATAATAAAGCAGGCTTATCAGTTACAATAATAGGTCTTGCTAGCATCATCGCCACAATAATAAAGCAGACACACAATAATAACATATACTCCCTCCGTTCCAGAAAAAGAGTCGCTATAGGAATCGTTCTAGTCAAACTTTTTCTCAATTTTGACTAGGTTTGTAGAAAATACGTGTAGCATTTATATCTCCAAATAAGTTTATTATGAAAGTATATTCAACGATCTACCTAATGATACTAATTATGTACCATAAATATTAATATTTTGTTAAATATATTTGGTCAAAGTTAAAAGTTGTTGACTTTTTTGAAAAGCGAGAATGACTCTTTTTTTTTTTTGACAGAGGGAGTACTGGATAGCTAATAAAGACGCTTGTACAGTAGAAAAGCTTTCCTTACTCCATCATCCATCAACGCTGTAGTAGTTGTCTACACGCGCGCTGCATTAATAAATCGATGCTCATTCGTCGTCTCCGACCTCAACCTCCACGTAGGCGCACCCGTTGTTGATGTACTGCGATATCAGGTCATCGTCGTGCTGGTGGCTCTTGTAGATGATCGCGGTAGCCTTCTCATAGGATCGGATCAGCTCCACGCTTGTGTCATTGGGCCTAGGTTTCCACGCTGGGAAGTCGCCACGAGGGGTGCACGCCTTTTGCCACATGAGGTTGAGGATGCAGGCCTCGGGCACCTCCACCAGCTTCGTCTTCTTCCTCGTCCCCGCTGGCTTGGTGTTGATCGTCGGCACGTCTGCCTCCGCCGCCGCCGCCGCCCCGCCGTCGGGACTGCCTGCCTGCTTCCGCGCGGCACGAAGCCGGCAGTCCGGCCGGTCCCAACTAATTAACCGGTCCGGCTCTCTTGTTTCTTGCAGCAGCAGTGGGCTGGAAGCCTGGAACTGCTTCGACCACCGCGCGCACCAAGAGCCATTGCATGTAGATGCGGCGACCACGATCGACAACTGCTGAGCCTACCAGCACACCAATACATTGAAAACAAGGTTAGGATAATAGGATACCACCCTTGTTGTCTTAGCTAGTTAATTAGCCCCAATTTGTTATCGCCCCACAAGATAAGCCGGTAAGTCAGTAGTAGATGTAGTGACCAGTGAATCAGCTTTATTTTGTTACAGCTCGTGATTGTTCAGCTTGCTTGCCACCCTGCTGGTTCCTGCAAATGAAGTTTCTTTCCGTCGATTAATACCCCTGTATAGTTTATGGCAGGGCTGGCGCTCGGACGTCCGGCCCCAGGCCCGCGTCCGGACGCAACTCCGACGCCTGCAACCGCTTCGCATCGGACACCCCCCCCCCACCCGCGCGCTCACATCAGATCCCGCCCCAACGAATCGCGTCCGGCCGCCCGCGACAGATCCCGCGCCAGTGACCGCGTCCGACCATCTGCGACTCGACCCTATCCCGGTTGCGCCCCCGGCGTCAAGCTCGCCAGCAAGGCCTCCTCGCTTGCCTTTGCTGTCTCGGCGCGCCCTTCTCCCCCTAACCTCTCATCTCCTCTGCAACATCCGTTCGACCATTGCAACATATGTAGTATACTATTGAAACATACTTGTATAGTCATTGCAACATCTAGATGAAACACATGAAACATGCGTCTGAAACAGGTGAAACATTTGGAACATACATTTGCAACATACATTTGCAACATACATCTAAAACAGATGAAACATGTGGAAATACATTTGAAACATATGTGTGTAGCCATTGCAACATATGCAACGTCAGATGAAACGTCTGAAACAACTGAAACACTTGAAACATATACTTGCAACATACGTATATAGCCGTTGCAACATACAGATGAAACACTTGAAAACAACTTCAAACACACAGAAACAAAAAATATGCGCGCCCGGCAGCATCATGGCCTACGGTGGGTAACAGCGGTAGCTAGCAAGCGGTGCTCGGTGTAGTGGAGAGGGACGATAGCGGTAGGCAAGTGGCTAGGCGTGGTGAAGAAACGCCACGCGGGAAGCGATCGTCGTGGACGCGCGCGTCGGCTCGAAGAACTCGACGGCCAGTGGTGAGTGGCGGTGGGGAGAGCAGAAAGCGGTGGCGGCGTTGGCGGCGGTGCGACGACGCCATTGCGCATTGCGGCCGTGGCGGTGCGAGTGGTCGCGGCGGCTTGGTCACGGTGGAACAGAACCCATGGCCGTGGCGAGTTTGTTTGAGAATGGATGGGAAAGCAGATTGCGATTCGAGAAGAAGGTGAGAAGCAGCAGTTTTTATTTTTATTTCCGTCTTGATGGCGGTGTTATGCATTGGGTCGTTCAAGGCGGCCGAGGCTCACTAACGCGTGCGTTCGGACGAAATGGACGTCCTACCCATAACATTATCGATAGTTTATTGCTTCATTCTGTATAGTCGATAAATCCCTCTGTATAAGTTCTCACAATTTGAAATTCAAAATTGTCAAACCACTTCGGATGACAAAACGACCAAAACCAAAGTTGCAGATCTCTATGAAAACTACAACTTTGTAGTGGATGATTTCTTTTTTTCATTTGAATTTGTTTAGGGTCCCAAATATTGATTTTAAAATCTTGAAAAGTGAATACGAGGAAAATGTATATGCACTATAGGCACTAGTGACTTTGAGGTAGAGTGCTTAGAGGAGCTACATGCAAGGGCACAGATGTTGGGTTCGAATCCTGCCGGTGTATTTTTGTGTGAAAAAAATCATGTGACTTGTGTGGGGACTTTCTAGGATTAAAAAATTGCTTTTTTGGCCTGATTGTAGGACTTCTCGAAATCCCCTTGACCACAGGTTCATGAACTACCTTGTAAGTTCATGTAATTCGTTCGGTTGTGCCAACACTTTGATTCACTGTTTAGAAATTCCAGCTTCTTTACTTGTCAACCAATCAATTGATCTTGCTACTAGATGTCTTACTTTGAAATATGTCCCTGTTTTCACATTTTTTCCTTGTGAATGCATAGGCTTTGGCATTGCGTCACCCAGATTCAGGCTGGGCATTCGGTTTAAACCGATAATTCGGTTTGGTTATTCGGTTTGGGAAAACTTCGGTTTTGGAGAAGGTCACAACCGATCGGTTCGAGAGAAGAAGAAGAAACCGAGCGATTTCGGTTTGATTTCATCGTTCGGTGTTCGGTTTCAACCGAGAGATTTGCTGGTCTCGTACAGGATCTAGTCCTTCTTTGCCCTGCTCCTACGTCGTCACCTAAGTCGCGACAGACGGTGATCAGCGGTGCCGACAACGAGCCATGGCGCCTCGCTGAGGCGTGGCGGCGGCGGCGGTGGCGCGGTAGAAGGGCGGCGGCGAGGCGAAATGTGGCTGCTGTGGCTTTGGCGCCACGCGTGGCGGCGGCTGGGCGCTGATGACCGCGTTGGGAGCGCGGCAGCTAGGCGGCGGCGGGGGGACGGCACGCGTGGGCGATTAGGCGCCGGCGCCAGCGCATCGAAGCGGTGGCGGTGGCGCGGGCCCGGCCGATACCATAATGGCGGCGTTAAGCGGCGGCGCTGCATGGCTGGGAAGCGGCGGTCGGGGGACGGCGCAGCGCGAAACGAAACGACCGGGAATGAGGATAGGGTTTCACCGTTTCACCGATGTCTTTAGTGGTGTGCGTTCACCGTTGGGCCATGTTGGGCCTTTGGTTGGCTCTTGGTAGCTTGATGATATGCGACGCCTCACTGTGATTTGAGACCTAGCGATTGCGATTCGGTTGATTCGGGTGTTCGGTTCGTTGAACACCGAAACCAAGCCGACCATGAAGCCAAGTTTTCAAATTAAAATCGAAACCCAACCAAACAACCGGAAAAACCGATATTTCGGTTTGGTTCGCTCGGTTTTCGGTTTTTCAGGTAAAATGTGCCCGATCCGAACCCGGATGTTGATGCAACTTAGAGGAGCACACAAAAGCAAGATTTTTACAACAAAATCACCTATGTACGTCTCTAGGATTTGCTCAGAAACAAAAAATAAAAAAAAATCTATGTCTCTAGGAGCAGATTGTGTTGGCGAACTGGTTGACATGTTCCCTTTGCATGCCTAAACGGCTAAACCAAAGGAGAAGAGTGAAGAGAGAAAAGAAGACCTCCAGCATACTGTAAGAATATTAAGAATTATTATTAATAACATAATAATTAATTATATGGTAATTATTATCTTTAGCGATTGGCTTCATAGAGTGGCCCGTCATTTGGTATGAACTTTGGTTTACTAAATTTGAAAAACACCTTTATTAAAATACTGATTTGTTGTGAGAGAAAAATACTGTTCCAGCTGGAAAAACAAGCCGAATAAGCCAAACTTTAAGACAAGCGAACGGAGCCAGTATCTCCAAGAGTCTATCTAAATTTTCCACTCTAAATCATAAATTTAGAGAGTCATTTGAGTAAAATTCGTTTTCTATATCTTTGTACCCTCTGACAGTTTTTCTATAATTTGTGCGCACTCTAGACGTGAAAGTCGTAGTTTACTTTTTGTAATTGAGTGGCAACTAGTGGACTAATCTTTGTCTTAAGTGTTGTTTGATTTGAGATAGGTGGTGTCCACGCCAAGAGTTTCGTGCTTTCAAATATAAGTACATCTTTTTCTAATTGTAACACTGATGGAATTAAGCACTATATATCTCTTCCATACTAAGCACTAGATAATTGTGATAGTTTTAGCCCTTGAGAGAAGAGATACACTAACGTTTTGTTTACATGGTTTTCAAAGTAATGGAAATAAGACCATTTTCTAACTTTTAATTACGAATTTAAAGATTTACTTATTATAATTTGTATCGAGCATCTATTCAAGTATAATGTCGTCCCTGGTCCTCATCTTTTGCAACTGGTACGAGAAAAACCAAATTGCTGTTTTGTTCGCCTTAGATTTTCTCCTCTTATTTGTGAAATCATATTTTGGATGCACATTAGTGTCTTTATCGGTGGACCGAGCCTAGCTCGGGTGGCAACTGCCCAGGTGCTGGGGCTTGCCGGCCTGAGTTCGATCCCCTCGGGGAGCAGAATTTCCGGTCTTGCACCCAAAAAAAATTCTCTCGGGCAACGCCGGCCTGATGATCTGTCCTGGTTCACTCGGCCCTTCGGGATATGTGTTATGCGTGCATATGTGGGCCGTGACGACGTACGGTCACGCGTTATGTCACGACCGAAGCTTCGGCTGAAGCCACCGCACGGCCATATGCAGACGACCAGCCTGCAGCCGCCGTAGGACCCTCCATGATTGAGGGCTTAAAGCGAAGTCAGAGTAGCTTTTTGACTGATCGCCTGTGCTGCATGCGTATAAAAACGCAGCACACCTCCGTCTCCGTCTCCTGACTGTGCGCGCGCAACAACCACCCGCCGCCTCCAAACACCGGCCGGAAAAACCACTCGCATGAAGACCGGGCCTCCGCACGTGACCATGCTGGCGACGCCGGGGATGGACCACCTGATCCCGCTCGCGGAGCTGGCCAAGCGCCTCGCGTCGCGGCACGGCGCCACGGCGACGCTCATCACGTTCGCGTCCACGGCGTCCGCCACCCAGCGCGCGCTCCTGGCGTCCCTGCCGCCCTCCGTCGCCTCGCGCCCGCTCCCGCCGGTGGACCTCTCCGACCTGCCCCGCGACGCCGACATCGAGACGCTCATGTCCGAGGAGTGCGCGCGCTCCCTGCCCGCGCTCACGCGCATGCTCTCGGAGCTCAGGGAGACCGCTCGCCTCGTCGCGTTCGTCGCCGACCAGTTCGGGATGGACGCGTTCGACGCCGCGCGCGACTCCGGCGTCAGGACGCGCTGCCTCTTCGTGCCCATGAACCTGCACGTGCTCTCGCTCGTTCTCCGCCTCCCGGATCTCGCGGCGTCCGTCTCCGGCGAGTTCCGGGACCTCGCGGAGCCAGTGCGCCTGCCCGGCTGCGTGCCCGTCCCGGGGTCGGACATACCCTCGCCGCTCCAGGAGTCCAGGACAGGTCCAACCCGTCGTACATGGTGATGGTGCACCTCGCCAAGCGCTACCGTGAGGCTGATGCCATCCTCGTCAACTCCTTCCACGCCGTCGAGCCTGAGGTTGCCCAGGTGCTCCGCCAGCCAGAGCCCGGCCGGCCGCCTGTGTACCCTATCGGCCCGCTGATACGGCAGTCCGGAGCGATTCCACCATCATCTCCGCCGCGTGCGGCGTGCCAGGAGTGGCTCGACCGGCAGCCGGCCAGGTCGGTCATCTTCGTCTCGTTCGGCTCCGCCGGCGCGTTGCCAAAGGAGCAGATGCACCAGCTCGCGCTTGGTCTGGAGCTCAGCGGGCAGCGCTTCCTCTGGGTGGTGCGCAGCCCCAGCGACGAGGGCACGCTCTGCGACAACTATTACAATGCAGCAGAGAGCAACAAGGACCCCTTCGCCTACCTCCCGGAAGGATTCCTGGAGAGGACAAAGGACGTCGGTCTCCTGGTGCAGTCGTGGGCACCGCAGACACAGGTGCTTGCCCACATGGCCACCGGAGGCTTCCTGACGCACTGTGGGTGGAACTCCACGCTAGAGAGCCTGGTGCACGGCGTGCCGATGCTGGCGTGGCCGTTGTTCGCCGAGCAGCGGCTAAACGCGGTGATGCTGGCGTGGCCGTTGTTCCCCGAACTCTCTAACGACGCTACGACGTGCTCGGCCATTGATGCCACGAGCGTTCCATACAAGTAGGTGATTCGTACTCATTAGAAGACAGAGGCGCGACGGTGGGCGGTGAAGCTCTCACCGCGACGGCGTTCCCGTCCCGCACGTCCACGACGCGGAGCTCACGTGGGGAAGAGCTCCCGCATAGCTGCACTCTTGGATGACGACAGCGGTTCGGCGAATGTTGTGCGGAACCTTGTGGCGATAGCATCGTCCGGGGAGCTGCGGGGGTTGGACGGCCTGTTCGTCCATTTGGACAGCAAGACCTGCCTCGCCTGTTTCTCCGGCACCGGGTCTCGGCAGGCCGTTACGCGCATGGGCCGCCTGGAGGGTCTTGGTGCAGGCGCAGTGGCGATCAGATGGTCGTTCAAGGGTTTCTTGAGGGCGGCGATGAAGTCCGCGACGTTGCTTTGTGCCGGCGCATCATGCCCGACGTCGGAGACATGGAGGATAGGCGCACCGCATGGGCAGGCCCAAGACCGGAATGCTCTGCCGGCGTGGGGTCCATATCGAGGTCGACGTCTCCCCCATGCAACAGTTCCAAGGCCATGTGGTGGGTTCCAGGCGGCTCGAGCCCGAAAGAGGGGAGGACCAGGCCTGCTCGTAATTTTCCGGTGCAGTCTCCTTGTTGTGGCCCAGCGGAGTCAAGGGAGGCCTGTCGGGGCGAGCTCTTCATCAGGAGCCCAGTAGCCTTGTTGGCCGGCCACATCAGGAGGAGTACAGCGGTCAGCCTGTTCGCTAGCTCGTAAACGATCATAAATTTACAGCCAAGAACTGTGTTTTTCTCTCACACTAAACCAGTTAATAGGAAATAATCCACGATACGATACGGCGTCCCGAACAGGCCGGGTATCATCCGGGTCCATAGACCTGGTGCACCGGCCGCCCACGAGCTCCACCAACGCGAGTTTCCCCAGGCGGTCCGGGATCTCGCTGCCCTCGACGCGGCGACCAACGAGCGAGATGTCGTCGTCCAGCTTTACAGCAGGCGGGACCGCCGTGGCAGGCCTGAGGGGCAGACAGGTGACTTCTAACGCATTGGGTGATCTTTTCGTGGATCCTCAGCAGGCGACCGGACATGACAAGCCAGCAGGCGACCTTTACGCTGGATTGTAGGCTCTCGGGCCACGCGCCATCCTGTGACTTGGCACGCGGACGCGCAGGACCCGAAGCTGGTGTCGCACCCTTGGGACGCGTGCGCAACACACCGCCTGCCCGGACTCCAGGCCTCGGTGCGTCGTTGCCAACGCCGGTGAGCCGGGGAGATCCCCGGATTGGGCAGACGACGGACCCAATGACAAGCGACCCAGCGACACCGGTGCCGGCGGGAGCCGCACCCTGCCCGTGGCCGCGGCAGCAGTCGATCCCCTGGTGGAAACGATTGTAGTTGCCATCGCCAGAGTCGTCATTTGCATCCGCGTCGCGTCGCCGTGGTCCGGACCGCCCGGGCCCGGGTGATGGTGGTCGAAGTCACCATTAGGGCCGCCATCATCATCCGCCCCGTCATCGTGGTCGCCCCCATCCGGGGAAGCCGGCGGTGTATTCCAATCTTGGAACGCAACTAGACGAACCCGCACCAGATAGCGCAGGCCAGGGAGTTCCTCCTGCACAGCTTCGACGGGGTTGAGAACGCGCGGCTCCGGAATGAAGATGATCGACTCGTCCGGGATGAATCTCGGGTGGAAGCACCATGCCGCCACGAAGAATTCAAGGCCATCATCGGCCGGCACATCCCGCGGCCAAACGACCTCGATGTCCGCACAGGCAGGGCCCAGGACAGTCTATGCCGTGGAGGCGTTACGCACATGGAGGGGGACGCGCCTCAATCCCACCAGAACTCTGAACCTGAAAGATCCACCGGAGGCCATGGATGTCCTCCGCCACGGCCGCCAGATCAAGGAAAACTGGACGCCAACCGCCGGAATGTCGAGGACTCGATCCCTGTCTTCGCGTCACCGGAACCAAACGACGAAGTCCTCGGGGTCGTGGCGGCGGACCCTGACATCATCATCCATCACACCGAAGCCGTCGAGGAGGAACTGGCGCACCATGGCCGGCGAAACTGGAGGTCGGGTACCGCCAACGACAGCGACAAGCGCATTCCCGAGCTCGTCCTCAGCAGCCTGTAGCTCGGAGGAGCGAGGGACGATGACGAACTCCGTGCGACGTGGTCAGGCCGGGCGACCCAGTGAGCCCACCGCCGGCGCCTCCGTCACAGCCGTGGCCGCAGCGTCCACAGGATGACCCGCGAACATCTGGTTGGGCCCGAGGTTGCCCACCGTCGCCGGAGTAGCCGTAGCCGCCTGCCGGGCACCGGCACCCAGGGACCCCAGTGGAGGAGGAGGGCGGGGTCGGTGGGGCACAGCAGCGGGGAACTGAAGGAGAGCGACCTGTGGAAGTAGACCGCGCGGAGATGGTGTCGTCCGCGTCAACGTCGCGAACAGGCCGCCGCCCGGCGGCCGGTCGTCGAGGGGCCACCCGACGTCCCTCGAACGGTCGCGAAGGCGAGCGCCGCCGCTTGCCCCCAGTGGGCCTCAGGGGCAGCGAAAATGCGAACGAGTGGTGACCCACGCACCTGCAGTTGAAACACCGCGCGGGAAGACGCAATCCGCCTTGACGTGGTTGCTCGCCAGACAATTAAAGCACAGGCCGACAAGGGCCGGCGGGACAGGGCGCGACTGCTTCGAAGGAGAGCGACGGCGACTCTGCACCTGATAGAAGCCAGCAGCGTCCGGCTCCACGTCCGAGTGGAGCCCCGGCGAACCCGCACCAAGGGAATGCGGCGAAGGAAGCTCGTCGTCGGCTTCATCCGCCCAAGAGCGACAGGAGGAGGAGCCTTTCTCCATGGCAGGATAGTCGGAGTCACCCTAGGGGTGGGGACGGGCGGCGCCTGGACCGGGGAGGCTAGCGGAGCTGGAGGACGGCGCCAGAAGTGGAGCTGGTGGGCGGCGCGGCCTGGGTGGCCAGCGGCGAGGGTTTGGGTGGACGCCGGGGCCGGAGTGGCCACCGGCGGTGAGCGGGAGCGGGGGCTCAGCTCAAGACATGGAGATCGTTAACCATCTTGTGTACTGCAGTATCAGGTCATCGACGTGCCGGTGGGTCAACCTGATGATGGCGCGAGCCTTCTCGTAGACTCTGATCAGCTGCTCGGAGAGGTGGCGAGGGGCGCACGCCTTCTCCCACATGAGATGGAGGATGAGGTCCTCGGGCACCTCCACGAGAGCTTGGTCTTCCTCATCTCCGGCCCCACTGGCTTGGTGTTGATCTTGATAGGCACGTATGCCGCCGCCGTCTTGTTGTTGCCGCCGCTTGTTCGTCTTCCCCTCTCCGCCATCATGCGCGCGAGGCGGCCGATCTCCGCCATCTTGCGCGCGCGGTCGAGCAGCGCCGCCGTCGGGCTCGGGTTTATTTGGGCTGTGTTTAGTCGGAGGGAAGGTTGGAATTTAGCTACCGTACTACTTTCGTTTTTATTTGACAAATATTATTTAATTATAGACTAATTAGGCTTAAAACGTTTGTCTCGTAATTTCCCATCAAACTGTATAATTAGTTTTTTTCATCATCTATATTTAATGCTCCATGTATATATCGTAAGATTCGATGTGATGAATACTGTAGCACTTTTTTGGAACTCTTTTGGAACTAAACACGCTTTTGGTCGTGGCCTCGACGGAAGGCCTGGCCGTTGCTATATATTGCCCCGCAAGGCCGCAATCGCGGTACAACGAAGTAACGAACTCGACTTGGACTTTGACTTTGACTTCCGTACCGCAGACAGACCGTAGCCGGAAAAGGATCTTCCGAGGGATGCGTGCGTGCGTACGTGACTCTGGCCGTTGACCGATACGGTATATGGATGCGGATGCCTTGGCTACCAAGTTGTAATCGCTTTGGGACACGGGACAGACAGTGACACGACACGAGAGAGTTCTACCTTGCAGAGCACGGCACTGCACCATTCTACATTCTTGGCCTATATATATAGAGGAAATACATGCTAACTTCATCGCCGCCTGCTGTAAGGATATCAAGTATTCGACTAAGTTCGGTATGGAACGACGAGGAGGAGGCGCCGATGGCACGGTTCTCGCCTTCACGGACCTGACCGTTGTGACCCTGACGTCCGGCGTGTCCGCTTACAGAGCCGCAGCCGCAGGGGACGTCGGCTCCACGGCGTTCGTGGGCGCCAGCTACGCCGCGCTGCTGCTTCTCTTCCGCAGCCTCCGCGCCTACGAGCGATTAACGTTACCGCCGCCCGGGGCGGCCGACGACGACGGGAGGCGGAGGAGGCGTCGCGTGAAACGCGAGGTCTGGACGCTTTGCACGCTGCTCACTGTGCTGTTCGCGTGGAAGGTGGCCGCGGCCATGCCGTCCTGGCCCACTGCCGCCGCCGTGTGGGCGATGGCGGTTGTCACCGCCGTTGGCGGTTTTCTTGCCTTGTTTCGTCATCCGTGACGTCGTCAGAGAGAAGAGAAACGATTGATGTAAGTTCTCTGTTGCTTGGTGCATGATCGATGGATCTTGACATCTTGTGCACTTAAGTAACTACGAGTACGTACATATATGCTTGACGAAACTCCGTGCGGTAAGAGATCAATTTTTTTTTGAGAATAGTAAGAGATCAAGTTACCTGTTCTTTATGTCGGCTTATATTAATCAGATTTTTGCTAAATATATCGCAATGTACTCATCAATTAATTTCCACTTCTACTATATTTTAGGTGCTTGGATTTTAAGATGATTTCAAGCAATACTTTTGTACTACCAATTAGTACAAGTGAATTGTCACTTTTGTGATTTGTTCTTTGTCTTTGTGTCATATATATCAATTTTTTGTCCTTGTCTGGCTATAGGAATAATTGTAAATTGTTAAATTGTCTTTGTGCCAACACATATAAGAATTTGTCGATTTTTGGTTTTGTCTAAGCTGGTTTTTATTCTCGAGAATCAAAATTGCGAGATCGTGTCTCTCTGAAATTGCAATGTAATAAAACTACAATTTTAGTGTAAAATATATGCAATAAATGTTGTTGAGAAAGGAAACTAAAATTCAGGCATCTGAAATTTAGCAAATCCCATTAATTTCTTGCAGGTTAATTAACGAGTAGGTGATGTCATTATTGGCAATTTTGGTGTGCGAGAGAGCTTATATATATAATTTTTAGTTTGTTATTACAGCAAAATCATGCCTGTTCTTTAAAAGGAACTACACTAAAGTGGATAAATCTTGCAGGGTGACAAAAAAACTTCAAGGTTTCAAATAAGGGAGAGGCCGATCATCATGCATATATATGGGACCCTAGAGAATTATTATTCAAAAAGTCATCGTTTGTTTAACGGCGTGTTTGCTTGGGAGGTTATATCATAATAACACTTAGGTTTAACCACGTGATTTAAACCATTTATTGTAAACTTTTAGGTATAGTAAAATACATCATCATTTATGTGTATTGTATATTTTTGTAAGTGTTGAAACAACAAGTAATAATTGGATCATAGACCTAAGAACTGATTCTTCTTTTATGGCAATCGTGTTGCAGTTTGCATATATATTTTTTTTTGAAAAAAGAGTAAATTAAGAGTTGATTTGTTTGTGCAGTTTGTACAGTTTTTTTTTTGGAAAAAAACAAAAGAGCAAACCAAGAGCTGGTTTGTTTTTTTGTGACAACAAAAACACAGGCCCTCATTATTTACCGAGTGGTTACGGCATGTCAACCTTGGGGAAACTATGAGGACATTATTTGGACCGGGGGCCTTTGCCTTGCCTAGATGGTTAAAGATAGAGGTGTTTGTTTTGATTGCTTATGGCTTTTGATTCTTGTGTTCTTAAGCCTTTTTTTTATGAAGTCAAATTTGGTCTCCGGCCCTGGCAAGGCTAGCAGCTTCGCTCGGAATGAGTCCAACAGGCGAGCGAACGAGTTTGCTTGATTCCCTTGCCCCTGTCGCCTGCCCTCGCCTTGCTGGGCAAGGCTATCCGGAACCGTGGAGGAAGTCTTTGTTTTTCACAAGTAAAGATGTAGTTGATGAGAAATCCAAACACATGTTCACCGTTTAAGATTTTACCAAGCTAGATGAGATAAGGGCGAAAAGGGTATCCAAAGACACCACACCAATTTGCCCCGCAATGTCCCCATTTTTTTTTTTGTCTTCACTTAATCGAAGCCAGCAATTTATAATAAGTTAGGTTACACATGATTTACCATCTTCCTATACACCACAGCATATAGAGGAATCTTGTATATGGCACAACAGACAAGTATGCACGGTGAGATTTTTGTGATGACTTTGTTAACTTTGCAATTTAACGGCTTATTAGTCCTTCAGGTTTATGTAGACGTCAGCATGGGGTAAATATCTCGCTGCGGCCCACTGAGGCCGACGCGAAAAAGCTCCAGGCCTCCACGAATCTGGGCGGCCCGCTGAGGCGCTGATCACCACCACACCAGATCTTTGTTCCTGTTGCTTCCTCGGCTCGCTTCCTCCTCTCCCGTCCCGTTCCGTCCCTCCCCGCGTCGCCTGCTTCTTCCCCCAACCAAACACACCAATCCGCCATGGCGCTCGCCTCCGGCACGTCCCGCCCGCTCCTGGGTCGCCCCGCCGGCACCGCGCGGCCCCACCTCGCCGTCTCCTCATCCTCCCCCGCCTCCTCGATCCGCTTCCGCCGCGGCGCCGGCGTGGGCGCCGGCGGCGGCAGCAGGGCGGCCGTCTCCCTCCGCGCCCCCGCGCCTCCAGGTCCGTGGTCAGCCCAGGTGTTTCTTTTCCCCCGCGTAATAATAATTAGAATTAGTTGGGTTATGCTCTTGGCAAATGATTTGGGTTTGGGTTGTGGAGGAGACGTATGAAAACTGAACTTTGTTTGATCCGTGTTATGCTCTAGCTTTTGGATACGGTCACAGTCACAGGGACGATAGTCGATGACTCGATATGGGTATATTACGTGCAAGACTCTTTCAGTGCAAGCTTAGCTTCGTAGCCGCAGAGATTATGAAATGCTTTAAATCGGCTGTCAGCAGTAGTATAAGATATATTCTGCTTCAACAGGATTCCAATTAAGCACGCATATCGCAATCTACTATTGTCTTTCGCCTACAGTCGAGAAAATTGCCTTTTTGCGTTAATATGAATTAGCTTTTCTGTTGGCTACCGTAGTGCTCAGTTCAATCCTTGGCAGTTTCGACCTTGTTTCTTTCATTGCCAGGTTATCCGCATTCAATTTATCCTTGAATCACAGAGGTTTAAACTTCACTGCTTTCCGAGAAGTAGAAAGCCTCAGACATACTAGTTCCCAAGTAGTACATCTTATCTTATAATCTTATAAATCCCAAGGACTGTCGTACATGACAGTTTTACTTGGGGTTACCTGGATTTTGTTTCCTTTTTTTCTTCAAGCCACAAGTAAAACTTCACCTTTCTAAAGCTATGGGTAATGTGCAAATACAATACTCACGACCTGTATAATTGTCAACTAGTAGCATGTTTTATCCATTACAAAAGTTGCAAGTGTCACTGCAGTAAGCATTTTGTTTCTGATGTTCATGATTGGTCAGTGGTAGTTCAAACTGAACTTCAATATTTTGTCGTTAACATGAGAACAACATCGATCCATGAACATTTTTACTGCCAACAAACACGACCGTGGAGCTATAGACTGAAGTGGACATCAATTATTTATACTACGTCGTTTAACATGACGCAAAATCATGCACACAATTCTGCTCATGCTCCATTTAACATTAAGTCAATGATTGATCATATTTTTGCAGCAGCAGCGGCAGCAGCAACATCTGGTAGCATTGCTCCGGCAATTTCATTGACTGAAAAGGCCTTGAAACATCTGAACAAAATGAGGGCTGAACGGAACGAAGATTTGTGCTTGAGAATTGGAGTGAAACAGGGTGGATGCTCAGGCATGTCTTACACCATGGAGTTTGAAAGTCGAGCAAATGCCAGCCCTGATGATTCTGTTGTAGAGTATGATGGTTTTGCAATAGGTAACTGCCTTAACCTGGATATGCACTATTTATATATTTTTTCTAGAGTGAGGATGGCCCCCATTTCCATTAACCACAGCGAAAAAACATGGTGTTTAGAGTAATTAGACAGGAAAGAAAGACTAGACAGGAAGCCACTAACAAAATCAACCAAGGCCAAGCCTGCAACATGGCACTAAACTACCTGATTCAGATAGAAGCTACCAACTAAGCAGACCCCAAACAGTACAAAACCTGCTACCACAAAACAATCTGGCTACCAAAACAACCAAACGACCAAGTCTTTTTCCTACAGTTGGACATGAACTCTCACTTCGCCGGTTCACGTGTTGCTAGTTCCTCTGCTTTGTCAACCTCCAGGTTTCAGCTCCTTTTGCTGCCCTCTCACGCACTGGAGCCTTCATGGATCTGATTTTCTGGAGGCGAAGTTGTACCAGATGTAGGCATCGGCACCAGGAGCTGCGTAGCGGTGTTGAGCATTGTCCACACTCCCTCCATAACCACCTCCTGCATTTCATCTGGATATAAACCTGCCCAAGATTGCACCAGCATGTCTCTACTGGATTCTTAATCAGTTTATTCTCAAATCATGCCCTGTTTTGGGCTTTCCAGATAGCCCAGCTTATTACTGCAACACCCAACACATACACTATTCTTGAACCCAAGGCCAGTATTGTTGCAAGTTCATGTGAATATTAACAGCACCAAAGCACTTGGCTATGGTTCTCCACACATGCCACATGGTATTAAAAAAACAAGTGAGAAGCAGTTTCCTCTTGCTCACAGAAGTAACATTTGGAACCCCGTACCGAATTTTTTTTTATCATATTTTCCCGGGCCACTTGGCTATGATGCAGTACTTATATTAGGATTTAAAGAATGGTTACTGTTTCTAGAATTCAGCCTTTGAATATCAGAGTTCTCAGTGTTGCTTCTGCCTTGGTTGAACTCTAAAATATAATTGCTCAAAAAGTTACTATTGCTTTTAAGTAGGATTGTTGGAGATGATAATACATTAATAGCGAAAAGAAACTTGGCATTTCCTATTTGATTTGCATGGCATGCTAAGTGAACGTGATAGAGTAACAGATTAACAGGTCAGCGAGATCTTCCTCCTGCACCTGTGAAGTTACTTTAGGACTTCATGTCCTGCTTCCTAACACTTGCTGACTGCTGTAATATAGGCAATTCTTCATACCTTCCATCTCAACTGATTGCGACTTGTATAGAATGAACCAATTCTAATGGCATACATTTATAGACAGATTTTAAGAACTTCCATCTGAACTGATGAATGAACCAATTCTAACAGCATGTATTTCTTTGGTTCTGCAGTCTGTGACCCAAAAAGCCTTCTTTTCATGTTTGGAATGGAGCTGGACTACAGTGACGCGCTCATTGGTGGTGGCTTCTCTTTCCAGAATCCAAACGCAACAAAAACCTGTGGGTGCGGCAAATCTTTCGCGACTGGGAAAGAAACTGAGGCTGCAGCAACCGCTTGCAACAACTAGAGTAGCGAAATATTGATAGCAAAACATGATGTACCATGTTATATAGCTTGCTCCTGTTGAAGTCCTGTGGCTACACCACAATACAGAAGACATAGAATTCAAAGAAAGCCCACCATTATCAATGGCCCCCATATTTCAGCTTTTCTTGTTTGGCGATGATTCTGAAGTCCTTAAACTTGTGTTATGGTCCTGGACTCTCAAAATGTATTTTCAGGTATCCAAGCTTGTCTTGATGTGTCATCCAGGCCTAGAACTCCTAAAATTTTATTTTTAGGTTCTTAAACTTGTCACAGTATACCATCTGATCCGGATGAGCTCCAATCAACTCACATGCTAGTATCTAGGGCTCCATCTACATGTTCTCTCTCTTCTAGTGTGGCACATTACCGTTGCTAACTCACCATCTCCACCATATGACTTCATCATCATCCAGACTTAACTGCATAATTAAAGCTAGTGCTTCTTAGAAGAAAGAGGTAGGTGAACCATTGATTTACCATCAAGTTTCTGCCAGTCAAGAATAAGGTCTGTATCCAACCGCTATGCATATGGTGTCGAAACGCGGAGTAGATCATGTTTCTTTAGACAAAAATAATACACTATGGCCAGAGGCGGAACCCGGGGGTGGTGGTGGGGCGGCAGGGGCCGCGGCCCCCCCGCGGCAATTTTTTCTAGAACCCCCCCTTCAGCGCTCAGTGGCCCAAGCCTACCAATGGAAGCAGAAAGGTCGCAGAGGAAACATCAGCGCCTCGCCTAACTCGCTACTCGCCTAGTTGCGTCGCTTCCAATTCTCCGCACGATCACATCGGCCAGGCGGAGAGCAGTGAGCACAGCTGCAGTCGCCGCGTGCCCGCGTCCAATCGCCGGCGCGGAGGCCGTCATCGGCCAGGCGAGAGCAGTGAGCAGAGCTGCAGTCGCCGCGTGCCCGCGTCCAATCGCCGGCGTCGCGGCTGGCTCGCTGGAGCAGGCGAGCGACGAGCAGGCAGCACCGCAGGTCTGCAGCAGCCGAGCCCGAACGACAGAGTTACGGAGCGAGCACCACCGAGGCATTGATTCACTGCGAGCAGCAAGTCTGCAGATGCAAGCAGCTAAGCAGCCATAAAGTAAGTATAATTTATACGATACAACTTCTGATCATCCGTGCAAAAATTTAATTCAGTTTGTATCATTCTAGATTGAGAAAGAATTTGCAGTATAATTTACAACCGATGCCATTATAGACGATTTCTATGCCATGAAAACACCTAAAGTGAAGCTCAAATGAAAAAAGTAAGGTTTTTTTTGTCCTCTTTTCTAAAGAGTCACTTCTATGTGTTGTCATAAAAAACATTATGATTATATGAATTTTTATATTATATATATATATACACACACACACATTTTGCCAGTCCTCGTATTTGTCTGGCCAGACTGCCCTGCCCCCCCTAGAGACCTAGATGACATACCGAGATAAATCACAATGAGACAAGTTCAGAGACTTCAAAATAGTATCTCGAAAGTTTAGAACCTAAATATATATTTTAAAGGGTTGATGACTTAAATACGGTACAAATTTACGAACCGCTGCGTATTTTACTCAATTTCTATCAGACGGGACATTGATGGAACCCCGTTTCTACTACCCATCTCAAGATAAGTGTTGCTTTAGGTTCCATGTAGGTTAATTTTCTTAAATTTAACTAGACTTATAAAAAATATTAGCAATATTTTTATCTCTGAATAAATCTACTATAAAAAATATATATTATAATTAGTTTAATGATATTTATTTTTTATTATAATATTAATAGTTTTTATATATTCAGTTAAAGTTAAAAATATTAACTTTTGGGAGTGGGAATAACAGTCATTTTTTCTTTTTTGGACCGAGCCAGTATGCGTTATCCGAGGAGCTGCAGAGCAGCCGCTTCTCTCAGCCACGTCTTCCTCACACGGTCTCGGCGCCAAGCAATGGCGACTACGGCGCCCCTGCTCTCGCCCCAGCATGCTCGCCCTGCCCATCTCCCCCGCCGCCTCCCGCCCCCCCTACATCTCGCATCCCACCTCGACGTGCCAGCGAAGCGGATGCGCCTTCGCCGGGCGCCGCCACCTTGTACAGCCAAGTTCGGCAAGTTCGACGCCTCCGACGCCCCCGCGGAGGCCAAGGAGGCGGAAGCTGCGGCGGACGGTGGGGTGGCGCAGCCTGTGGAGGAGGACGACAGGTCAGGCTCACTGCACCCTCAACTCGTGCCTGCGTAATTGAGAACACAAAAGATGCTGACGTTCTGGGGCGGCCTTTGCTGTGTCTGTGTGGTTCAGCTGCTTGCCATCGGATTTGGAGGGCGCGATTCGGCAGTCGGGGAAGGCGAGCTCTGATTTCGTCAACTCCGGAGGCCTGCGAGCTATCGTATGATTCTCACTGTGCATACTGCACATGCGTATTGTTGCTTCTGTAATTCGGCTCAATCGTGTCTGCTGTAATGCTGTATAAATGGTGACAGAATTATAGAAGTACTCTCTTTTTGCTGAGCTTCTGATTATGCATCTTTACCATACGATTCTTGAGGATTTATGATTGGTGATGTCAATATTGCAGGCAGAGCTGTTGATCCCTCAGTTGGAGTTCCTCAACGAGGAAGGAGCACAGGCTGAACTCTGGGCATTGTCAAAGATTTTCCTGGACACGCTTGTACAAGAGACAGGACAGGTTTGGATACAAGGTCGTTTCAGCATTAGACATGGTTTTTACTCTCTCTAGCTTAAAATTGCACCACTCTCGCCCTGATTGATATTTGAGACTACAGATTACTACTTTGCAAATTTTTTCGCTCTTGACCTCTTGTGATTTATGTATTTGTCTGTTTCTGATTCCACTTGCTGTTTTGCAGAAAGTTACCGCCATTTTCCCTGACGCTGGAGCAGCTGCCCTTCTCAAGTATCAATGGAAAGATGCACAATTCAAGTGTGCCAGGTACTAACGTACTATCCGCTGAGAAGTGATGGTTTCATACCAAGTTGATGTAACTTGTTGCATCTCATGATTTTCTGACTACAAGTGACATGCTACCGATATCAATTGAAAAGCACAATTGATTTTCTTTCGAAACTAGGAACAGTTAATTTTCTAGCTACCAAAAATTGTACAGTTCACCTTTTGTTCTAGTTGCAAATGCCACATTTTACTGGACATGGCAGGACAGAATTCTGACTCATTTTTGTGTTCTTGAAGAAGAAACTTTATGGATGCGTCCAGATTATGACATTAAATAGTACTCAGGTTGTTATTTCAAATGTTCAATCTGTTTTTGACTTGACTTGCAGCTTAAGTGACCGGAAGCCAGTTGATCCTGAAGATGAGGTCGCAGTTATGATTATCCCTGATCATCAGATGTTGGAAGCTGTTGAACGCATCGCGTCTCAACTTTCTGATGATCCTGTATGCAACTTATGCCTGATCAGATTGCAAATATCTGCAGATCTTGCATCGAAATATATATATATATATATATATATATATATATATATATATATATATATATATATATATATATATATATATATATATATATAAAATTTCATTTAATGTTCCAAGCAGATTTGGTAGAATAAATTTTACATGCACAGGAGTATTAGGATAAAGGGCATGCATGCAGTGTGGTAGATCCAGATCCAGACCATAAATCAATCATGTGTTCCATGTATATAGTGCAAATTGGCTAACAAAGTTCCAGATCCACCCAATTAGATTCATCCCAGATCAATATACATTGGCCTAGCCCTGGTCCAGATGAATTCCTGGATCCGCCCCTGTATGCATGTGCTTATGCAGGTTCTAAATGCATCTGCTCCAGCAGATTAGTCTATTCCACCTACATGTATAGCCATTTCATGAAAGAACAAATGCGAATCTTCATGCCTAAAACCATCCATCCCTATTTACATTAATTTAACATTGAATTTGATCAGCAGCCATCTTCGTATTTGTATATATATTTCATTTGATGCTATCCTCAAGTAGTGTCTACTTTTTAATGAAGATAAGACCTCTTGTCATGTGGAACCCACGCCTTGTTAGTGGAGATGTTGGAGTAGGCTTTAATGTCCGGAATCTGCGCAGAAATTTCTTAAGGTAAATCAAGTGGAAAATCTGTAAACTTTTGCATGTCATTATTGTGTAACTATTCTGCTTCAGCAAATAGATATAATGCTTATTGAGGCCAGAATATGATCTGAGATGTCTCTTTTGTGAAATATACTGATATGTCCTAAACTACAGCAGTTGTACCCATAAATCATATGTTACCTCGGATAGTTATATGTTCTAAAAGGCATTTAATGAAATAATTAATCCACTGTTTTATGTCAACACATGGGGTTGAGAAACCTTCCTTAGATCTTATACAATTAATTAAATGCATGTATTTTCCATTGTTGACTCAAGGTCTCGTTGGGTTGAGCATGTTTGCTTATTATATGTTGATTTTTCCCTTACTTTTGCTACATCCACCACTCACTTTGCAGTACTTTTACCACTGTTTACTCAATGAGGCCATTGCCAACTGGTGCAGTCTTTAGATGCTTTCCAGGGTGAGTAGATAACTATTGTCATTTCCATTCATTTATGATCCAAAAGAATAAGCTAAGGCATATGTTTCTTTATTTACGTTACAGGCAGTGGAAAGTGTTTTATGATGATCCAAATAGGCCAAATCGGTATTTGCTTGCCAGAGAACTCACAAGTAGGCCCGATGCAACTGATATTGAGGTAAGGCACAGATACTGACAGATACCTTATTTGTTGTTTTTTTTGTTTATATTTGATGATTACCTTTTTAGTGAGTTCCTCCAGTCATGGAAACATGATGTTTCAGAGAAACAAAACAACTTTTTTGCTTCTGCTGCTGCTTGTCTGAATGCCATCTATTCTTGACTGGAGGTAGCAATTGTGTTGAATTGAATCTTTGCACTGTTGAAAAAGTGAGTCAAATCATGCGTCTGCTATAAGAACTAAAAAGTATCCAATAGTCAGCATTTCTCAGTCTCTAGACAGTATTGAATCTTTGCACTGTTGAATTGAATCTTTGCACTGTTGAAAAAGTGAGTCAAATCATGCGTCTGCTATAAGAACTAAAAAGTATCCAATAGTCAGCATTTCTCGGTCTCTAGACAGTATGTTGTGGCTGCAGTACATTAATCAGCTAAACTACTGACATTTAACACAAACTGGAGAACGCCACTTTTTTATTAAAAAAAACATGTTCCTGGTAGGAAAATACTTGATTACATATGCTGCTGTAGCCTTAGCTCAGCAATAAAGTTTGTATTTTCCCAAACTTAAATTTAAAAACTATAACGGTACTGTAATTTTGCAGAGAATATTTGGTGGTGTGGATGAGCAATCTGAAGAGGCACCATCATTGATGAACAATGTCATGGGCGTGTTTAGTTCTGTGAGTCGGTTTATGAGGATCATCTCCAAGTGAAAGTCGAAGCAAACATTGTTCACACTTGAAGCTGTCAACAATCATCATGGAGATTGTTTTGGTGCATCCATGCTGTTTTTAGTCTGTAACTCCATGGTACTACTGTTCGGAACGGTATAGTTTGGCATTCCAGCACAAGCCACCAAATGTGAACACATCCCATACCGTGGATTCCTGGAGTCATCTGGTGATCCTACACCGTGAGGTCTTATTTATATAACCTAGAAGAAGAAAAAAAACTGTAGATAGATCCTCATTCTGGAGAAGGCAGGTATGTATTTGATTATAATTCAATACTGTGTTGATGTCTCATAATCAGCTCACATTTTGCTAACTCAGGGAAGGAAAGACTGGACAAAGATAAATTCAATCCTTTCGTCAAAAAAAAAAAGATAAATTCAATCCTTTGTTTTACATGTGTGTCGTGTGAATCAAAACAATTTCTTTACCTTACAGCGAGAGTCAGGATATCTATCCTCTAAAGTGACACCCCAGTATATGTACACAAAATGCTGAAATAACCAAATGTTGAAAAGGGAAAAAATATTTGAACGAAGTGACCTAAATACATTCAGAATCTTCAGCTGATGCGATCAGTGCTCCCTGTTCTCCACAGGAGAGGTGGAGGTGCTGTGAGAACCTGACAAGCCCAGCGACGGCTGCAGGAACGGCCGATGCCCATTGGAACCCTGCTCCATTGCCGCTGCCGTCGTCGACGATGGCCGTGCCAGCAGTGCCGACGAGCACGCCGCGCCCGCGTTTGATGGCGACGGCCCCAGGCCGAGGTGCTGTCCCCACTTGAGCCCCTGCAGCTGGCTCCCGCCCTCTCCTCCCGCCGACGATTTGTTACCGCCCTGGGTGCCGACGTACGACGTGATGGCGGCCGCCAGCGCCGTTTGGAAGCCCGGGTCCGACGTGATCACCTTCGCTATCGTGTCGGTGAGCACGCCCGCCGGTGCGCTCCCGCTCGCAGTAACCGCCGCCGCCGCCGCCTTCTGCTGCGGCTGGTAGAGCACGGGGACTTCCCCGCCTTGTTGCCTTCCGTTGATGCTGCTCAGTGCAGCGCCACCGTTGAACAACGACGCAGCTGGTGACCCGTAGCTCAGGTACCCAGCACCACCAGCCGCCGGCCATGCAGCTCCGGACAGCGCGCTGGGCCCGGAGTTGGAGAAGGAGAAGCTCGTGGGATGATGGTACCTAGCACCGCCGTGACCCAAGCTCGACGAGAACCTGTTGCCCAGAGTGAATGCCTGCGAGGTGGCAGCCGGCGAGGTGAGGTCGAGCGTGATGGTCGGGTAGGACGGCGTGGAGGTGATGGACGCGGCGCCGCCGGTCGGGAGGAAGAAATGTTTGGAGGGGTCGTGCGCCGCCGGAGGGAAGCCGAAGCTGAGGCTGGCGGCGGCGGCCGGCGAGTCGGCGGGGAAGCGGAGGGAGGTGGAGGAGCCCGAGGTGAGCATGGACGCCGCGGCGGAGGTGGTGGAGGCCATGGCGGTGGCGGAGGCGGAGAGCGGGTGGTTGTGCGTGCCCTCGTACGTGGTGATCAGGATCGACATGTCGTCCGCGCACCTCTGCACCTGCAAATGTTACATGCACGGTGTGTCATGCTCATGCATGAAAATTCGTGGTGACTTGCTTGCAGGAAATTAATGAGGCCACAACCAAGCAGCATCTGGCTAGTTTCATAGTAGTATAATAAACAATCAAAATAAAGCAGCGTATCAATCTCCCGGGCCTTGATCGAATACCATGTGCACATACACTCATTGGATCCTCAAGAACTATGCCAATTCACTAGTGATTTTTTTTGTGACTATACAAGTTGAGCTTTAAATTCAAAATTTGTATTACGGTAATGCTCTCCTTGAGGCGTCCGTCGTTCTCGACGTGGCTTCCTGGGATTGCGGAGCCCAATATGCTTGTTCCCCTCTCTCTCACGTTCCTATTCTGGTGGACCTCACAAATAAACAGGGAAGATCGAGAAATTGCCCGACTAGATCTAGATGTGGCGCTAGCCTCTCTTCTCTTGTCGTGCCTCTCTCTCTCTCCTCTCGGTTCTTTGCTTTCAGGCGCTGTCTGAGAGGCCCCTTGAGCCGGAGCTCCCTGGTCGCCGTTACTCCCTTCCTTCTGGCCCTCTCGCGCCGCACTCCTAGCCGCTTGAGGCCTGCAGTTCCCCCTGTGCATGCTCGACGAGCATATCTCGCTGTTGCCCCCTTTTTCCTGCTCGTCGCGGCCACAGGACAGGAACCGTGGTGAGCCGTCCCTGGTAGCCCTCCAGCTAGCTAACCACGCTACCTCTGCGTCCGCCTCGCCACCCTCGATCTCACCTGACGCGTTCATTTGGGAGGATATCTCAACTTTGCTCATCGCCGTTGGTGTGCCGCCTCCGACATCTTTGCTAGTATCTTGTGGCCGGCCCTATCGAGCCTCCATTCGTCCAAGCAGCAAGTAAATGTTGTACTTGGAAGCGAATGTTGCAAGCGCATGTTTCGAGTGTTTTGAGGTATGTTGTAATGTTTCATATGAATGTTGCAAAAGTAGATCAGGATGTTTCATATGTTGCAATGGATGTACACGTATGTTGCAAACGTCTGTTCCGAATATTTCATCTGTTTTGAAACGTATGTTGCACGTGTGTTTACCTGATGTTGCATATGTTTCACATATATGTTGCAAGTGTTTTATCTAGATGTTGCATATATTTTTCAATGGTTTTTTTCAAGTGTTTTTGCAAATGTTTTAGATGATGTTTCAAGTGTTTCATTTGTCCTTCAGGCGTATGTTGCAAATGTTTCATCTGAATGTTTCAAAAATAAATCGGGTGTTACTGCTGTGACCCACCTGCTGCAGCAGGCGTCCGGGCGGGGGAAGTAGAGGGGGCGCGAGCGGTCTCCATGTGGGGTTAGGAGGCGCTGGCGACGTTCGGACGGATGTGGGCCCCTACATAGGCGCGTGAAAATGGAGTGCAGGCGCGGGTGTCCGGACGCGCGACGCACACATCTGTCTAGACGTCGTTCGGGCGCTAGCATTGTCGTTTGTATTATGGCTTATATTAGAAAAATATGTTTAGGATTATTTGTGGTTATCTTTCATATTTTCGTATCTTACCTCTCGAGAATCCAACACATTAAGGGTGTGTTTGGTTCACAGCGCGGCCTAAGGGTGCTCACATAGCCAGGTTGATCCAGCCGTCAAGCGCTGAAAATCGACCGCCTGTGGAGCTGCCTTACCCAGGCACTTTTGCCAGGGTTAGAAGCTAACATGCCCTAGATGTTCGGAACAATGAAAACAATCACGAAAAGGATCTACTACGTATATTTTTATAGAGGTTAGGTCGGTGACACTCGAGCATTCAAAGGTCCCTACATCAAATTTTAAATATTTGACATTAGATTCAGCATTTCTCCTCAGTTCATCCTTCTTTCTTTTCCATGCCAATAGATGACTACCACTTTTTTCAACGGCTCTTGCTATCCACTCACTCGCCAAAGTTTTGAATTGTAGTGGCGCCTCCCCTCCACGGCTCCACCCCATGTCCCCATCCACTAGGCTCATCCGTCATCTACCTCCTGCGCCCACCCTTCCATGACACCTCCACCACTTAATTTTCCTCAAGGCCTCTGGGAGAACACAAGTACTCCCAAACCCTAACCTCGCCAGAGGCGAAAAGAAGCTCTCATGATGAGGTGTAAAGAGAAGCAAAATTCACATACAAGAAAAAAAACTCGGATCTGAATCCGTGATATAATAGAACATTCAACTTTTTGTAGCATAGCTTATAGTATATATTGGCCATCACCTAAAAAGATTATATATTAACTAAAAACACGGCTGGTACATGGAAAGAGAGAATTCTTATTGGTGTGGTAAAAATTCAATCAATTTAGAAATAACTTAGAGTAACTCCACCGGATATTATTTTCCCTTTCCCTTAAACTTCTTTGTAGGAGAATCCCCTCTAACTTATAGGAGATACCGGGAATGCATGCTACAGCATATTAAAACGATAATGCTCTGACTCCCTTCCCTTCCCTTCCCTCTATCTCGCCGTGGTAGTTCGAGCTCTCCCTTTCTTTGAGGGATTGAGGGTGTGGTTTCTCAATTGATAAAAAATAGGGAAGGGGATTTGCTAGAGCTTGTCTTTTGCATTTGATCCTCTTTTATCACTTGTTATAGGGAAAAGAGATCACTTAGGGCCTGTTTGACACGACTCTGGCTCTAGTAGCTGCCTTTGTGGAGGAACCATACCAAACACTTTAGGTGGAGGAACCGTTTTCTATTAAATAGTAGAGGAGTCGAAGCCGTTTTTGGGTCTAAAGGAGGAGCCATAGTTTCTCTCCTCGAGTACTTTGGTTCCACTTGAGGAAGGAGTCATACCAAACAAGACTTGATCCTCAATGTGATAGAGATACTCTTTTATAGAGAGTTTTTTTTTGGGCGGGGGGGACTCTTTTATATAGAGTTAAATTTGAAATTTGTATGAACTACAGCTAAGTAGTTGGGGCCGAGGCCCATGGGAGAAGAAATGGACTTCATTTAAAAAAAAGAGAGATACTACTATGGAACCCGGCCTCTGGGGCCTGAATAGGCTGCGAACCAGTCCAGCTCTCTCCGAACACTGGCTTCCCAAGGCCCATTTCTCTTCAAATTCAACTGGCCGTCGGCCGTCGCCATGGACGCATGGGGGGACCAGCAGGTCCAGTAAGCAAGCGCGCGAACCGGAAGCCCGGCGACGCTGGGAGCGCCCCAGGCGCGGGCGCACTCCTCCTCGGGGGCTCAGGGAGTCGGGGTTCCGCCTCCGCCGCGACGGAGAGGAGTGGGAAGCGGGCGCCTCGGGCTGCGCGTCGCCTTCCCTAGCGCTCCCTCGCCGCGCTCGCGGCCTCCTCCCCGTATCTTCTCGATCTGGTAAGCCCCCGAGTCCTCGATCTCCTATCTATCGTGCATTCGTGCTTCTGACAAGTGGCTTCTGACCTTAATTTCGATCCGTGATGAGCGCCAGTGCGAATGTACGAGTCCTTGGTTCACGAGTTCGATTAGATGCGTGTTTTTTGTTTGGATTCTGTGTGGCGTGGTGGTTCTGAATTCTGATCAATTTATGGGTGAGCTAAGACCTAATGTTCAATTTAGCTCGTCTATTGCCAAGTGCCAACTGGTAGTAGTGGTACTGGTAGATTAGTAGAACCCGTAGAGTAAACAGCCGGGGCTTCGGAAGCGGTTGGATCACTTCATTCAGGTTTCAGAGCTCTAATAATAAGTGTCAGCATTTGTTTATTAGTTTACACATTGGTCCATGTCAAGTTGTCAACCAATCACTTGCGATTTCAATGCCTCGTAGACCGCAAACAATGATTGTACAGACTAAGCAGACTTCGGGCCATCCATTGACTCCAAACCCACGTTCTCTAGATACTTTTTTTTAGAGAATTATGGGCCTAGATTCAGTACCCGGTTATCCACCCCTAACTTCCCCAAGTCAATCTCTAGCAACTAAATTATGTGCATCTTAAATAAAGTCCCTTCTGTTTTCAACTGATGAATAAATAAATTATAGCCGTGTAAAGGAGACTTGGGTTTAGTATGTTCGGGTTTTCCATGTTCAGAGACAGTAGCATTTTACTCCCCTTTGAACTGAACATGTGTAGTTTCAAATATGTGAATTGAGCAGTATTGTTTGATGTAAACCATGCATTATGTACCTGTTTTCTGACGGGGCATCCCGCTGCCACTGTACACCGGTAGTAGGCACGGGGGCACGGGTTCCCCTTGGCTATCTTCTGCCCATACTTCCTCCATTGGCATCCATCATTCATCTGATCAATAATCCAAAGCATATTTGCATGTTCAGTTATCTGATCTCCGTGTATCATTAGCTACTCCAATATATACTACATATGAGGCAAGCATTACATCTCTCTCAAATGGAATATTATGTCTACGTACCGTTGGTGCATCACACCTTGCCCTTACAGACACCCTTGCCTTCTTGGCCTGTGGCAGTGGGCCTATGTCATCCTCAGGTTCCGTGCCGACGTTCCTCAAGTTCTTCTGCGTTTTGCTTGACAGCCACTGCTGATCTGCTGCCTCCATGGCATCGTTCTTGGCATCCTCGGAGCTAACTTCAGGGCTCAAGGTCATCACATCGGGCTGGATCTTTGCAATGCTATTAGTTGCACCATCTTTGCAGGCTGACAGTCCAAGTGACAGGCCTTCTTCTTTAATACTCATGAAGTCTTCTCTCCCATTTCCTTCTGCAGCACTATTCTTCTCTTCCTTCCTGTGCATGCTTGTGCTCGTGCCGAGGCTCAGTGAGACGAATTCAGGCTCCTCGATGCCGGTGGGCATGATGGTCGAGGGGTCAGCAAGCTTCTTGGCTTTTCCTTTTTGAAGAACGTCATGGAAGTGTAATTGAAGAGATCGGTAGTCCTCTACAATGCGTGATAACATTGTTTTTAACCT
The DNA here is from genome assembly GCA_904845875.1 of Miscanthus lutarioriparius. Taxonomy (NCBI): domain Eukaryota; kingdom Viridiplantae; phylum Streptophyta; class Magnoliopsida; order Poales; family Poaceae; genus Miscanthus; species Miscanthus lutarioriparius. The sequence goes on from CAJGYO010000696.1 coordinate 213,531, forward strand.
CTTGTTCTCTTCTCTTACCTCACCCATCTCTGCCCTTGTGGATGCAAGTTTATCTTTATCAACCTGAAGACACAAATGCACAACTATGAGATCTGTAGCCATTACTTAACCAAGTCACATATGATAATAATGAACTTGTCTTTGTATAAACCTCGGAAGATTATTGATATAATCAGAATGCATCCTGACCTTGTTATGATTAGTTGAAGTTTGATTTGGTGCTTCGTCCATTTCAGATCTTTCCTTTAGGCTTGGGGAGCTTGCCTAGTAAGGCACAAAAACGGTTGATCAGAATACTGCAGTAGATAATAAGAAAAGGTAAAACTACACACAGAACTCATGAAGAAACTATGTTTTCTCTTCTCATGAAAATTCAGGGGGGAAAAAACTTCAGGATAAGGTACTTAGACTTCTGAAATAGGTGCACTATTGTTGAACAGAGATGGACAATGGACCGATTTTATCCTCTCATGTTTAGCCATGCATGAATTGCTTTCATGCATGGTTAATGAATTATTGAATATATATGCTTATACTAATAGTTAGGCACCTCTTTTCTTGAACTTGATTCGTGTAAGGACTTAAACAAGTTACCATCCAGGGTATGACCATCATCTTTGATCTGCAATAGTAGCATGGAAATTTGTTTTTGTAAGAACAGCAAAGAAATTAAAGCCCATAAATATGTTGAGGACCAACTATACATGGGGCAGAGACCATTCCAGTTTAGTTTTTCCACATGTTTTTTGTGTGCTATTTACATATGCACCACAATTGGTGGTTTCTAATATTTAGTTGGACACCTGATTGATTTCAACATCAGAATTTGAAGCCGAATATGTCTCCCTAATCCTAGTTCCAATCATATCTATATATTCCAGGAAAACTGCAATTCTGAAGGAAGTCCCTTTACATATATAGATCAAGAACAATAAATCAATAATCCAAAAGAGAGAAACTGTGTCCTGAACTCCTGACCATACATAATTGAATACACAACTAAATTAAACTCTTCAGAAAATCACAGACAAACAGAACGAGAAAAATACCAAACCTTGCTTGTTAACTGCTCTTCATGTCTACCAGACTGCTTCTCCCCCCTAACCATCTCTCTCCTCTTTGACAGAAGCTAGCTAACTTTCAAGGGGTCTAATCCCTCCTTTCTTCTTCTCTAACTTCCCTCTGGCTCCAGTTCTCTCTCTTCCGATCTCTTTGTTCCTGCAGCTAGCAGTCTATAGCTTATAAAGGCAGGCCACAACCTCTTGTCTCTCTCTCTCTGTCCTATTTGGACTTTGGCATAAAAGAAGTCGCGTAACCCAGTGCTAACCTATGTTAGACGGCCAACATCTGATATGTCAAATATCGCCGTACTCTTCCATGACTTGGAGACAGAAAAAGAGAAAAAAAAAGGCACAAGCGAGTAGGCAACTGAGATTTATGTGGACTTCAACGTGTGCAACATGTTGCTGTTGTTTTTTTGGCCAATTAAGATGTGCGTCCAGACTGCGTACGGCCAGCTGGAGGAGCGGGTCCACAGTTAATATCCGTATGAAGCTTCCCACGAGTCATCACGTCAGCCGACTATTAGAAAACTGTCTTAACATAAGAACTTGATTTTCAAAGCCTCAACATAGGACCTCTAAACAATAGGATGGTTATAGGCAACCGGTAATCTGGTATCCATAGGATAGTATCCATAAAGCTAAGGTACCTTATGGATTTGCCATTATATATATGGTCTTGTGGAGCTGAAAAGTATTGATAGCTCACGCTGAATTTATGGAAACAGCTTAAGTGACTATGAGCACGGGCTTTGGGGACTCTCTGATGGGAAGCTACTGGTTTAGATGAAACTAGTAGATTACATATAAATTGGAAGTTTTGTTCCATGACTTTAGGAATAATTATATTGCTCATGTTTAAGATAGTTCAACAACGACTTGTCTTGTCCTTTATTGAGGGGAAAACAGTATTGGCATTTGATGAAATTAGAGGACCACATACATCTTTTATCTGTATACTGTATATCACTATTTGGTTTAGACTTGAGGACCACATGTGTCTTTTTCAGAAGTCAGTATTGTTCTTGGAGAAAAGTCCACTTAATTTCACCAGCATGATGTGGTAATAGTAGCTTCAAAATTGATCGAGTTAATTAATTACTTTGGATGCGTATATGAACAACCATTGCACATGCAGTTTAGTTTTCTAATGCTATATTCTCTGATATCTAGAAACATTTCTCCAAGCTCTGAATCACGTCATTGACTTGTGAAGGGTTTACAATTTCGGCGAAATATCGCCTTTTTCGCTGAGGTCCGAATTTTTTTTTGTATCGGTCAAAATTTTTCGGTTAAATTCATCTTTCACTCTAAAATTACACCAAACCACACTAAAATGACCCTCCATATCATCTAGTCTTATCAAAGCCCTAAATTTCTTCAAATTTGTTTAATTTTCTCACTCACACATTGGACGGCATTAGTATATGCAGCTCGCCCACCGTCAGCACACTGTATTACCGCGGCTCTACTTCTGTGATATATTATGTTATTTCATCGATGTTATATAAATTTATGATGGATGATGGATTATAGTGTTTTTCTAGTGAAATGATGCCAAATTTGTTTAAAACTCAATTTAAATTTATTTAAATTTGAACCGATATTTCCGAAATTTCTGAAATTTCGTATTTATCGCTGGGGACTGATTTTTTTTTCTTACCGGTATTGTAAACCCCTGCTTGTGATTCAACATGTATTGGTTTATTAAGAAAGTTACTAGTATTCCAGTAGAGGGTCTGCCGCCTTTTTTTTTATGGGTTTACCATTCGGTGTTAAAATGAAGGATCTGATATTTGTTTCTAAGGCTTTGGTGTATCTATATGCTTAGTATCTGATCACAATAAAGTGACCAAGTATATATAAATTTATGCCATAAACAAAAGGGGATGCTAACTTAGAATTATTAGATTTTTTTCACGAACGCCTGAACACATATTTCATTAAGAGGAGAAGAAGTGCGACCGCACGCATGGCTAGGCCAGGACGGGGCTTAGGCAGCACGGAATCCAGTTACAGCAGTTCACAGGAAAGCTACCAACAAATACGGACTGCTCATTGATCGAACCTACAAGAAGCGATCATAGCGTAAGAAAACCTGTAGAAATCCAAACGTCCACCTAAGCGCGAATTATTGGAACTCACTAATAAAACAATATAAAAATCTAAGACATATCTGAATGAAAAAATTCGTCATTCAATTCAAGAAAGTAATGATTTGCTGCTAGCTAGATTGGGCTTCATCTACAAAACTTGTGTCGGCACGAAAATGTGTGTCGACACACGGCAAGCCAGAAGGATCCGCTTGATGGAGCAAGGCTGGAGATCCGCTTGGCTTCAACGCAGGGGTAACCAATCCTGCGAATTCCTTCCGAGACGTGCCAGTCAATTTGACCTGTAATTGACAAGGAGAGAAAGTTTATCAGTAATTTAAGGTGGAACATGCTGGTCTGTGCCCAGACAGTTCCAAGTGTGCCGCTTCGGGAGCAGCCAAACGGAAAAAACGACTAAATAGCCGATACGCACAGAAATCGGCTATTACAGACTGTAAAGTTCGTGGGTATCGATTGATTTTATGTTGATAGGTACAGTACATGTAGATGTAAATGAGATCATCAGCTAGGTAGATATTACAAGTGTGAATCATTGAGCCGATGAATCTAACGAGAAAGGATATAACATGCGAATAAATTGACTATCTAATACAAATGGATCTACAAACATTCTGAATCTAATCTGTTAGCATCAACAGTGAGGTTCGACCGGATCGATGACATCTATGATGATAATAAAAAACTAAAACCGAAGAATCCGTAAAACCATCTATACTTCGACAGGCTTTTCGAAAGACATGCTATACGTGAAGGCTCAGGTATAGCCGATTCGGGTGAGAAAGAACTACAGCGTGTGAACAATCGACTATTTCACGCGGACAAACCTATGAACTCATCAGACTTAACCTACCTTATCTAACAGTGGGGTTCGACCGGATCGATGCAGTCGTGATAAAGACAACAAATCAAACCTTTAAAGTAAACAAATCTATTCACATTTAACAGAATCATGAACACACACTGTATGCATTAAAGCATAGGCGATCGGCTATTTAGCCGATGCAGGCATACCAAACAGTTAAGGTCATGCCTGATCGAGAACAAATCTACCAACTAGCATCCTCCAATCTAAAGTGTTATCAGTGGAGATGGACCGGATCGTTACAGCCATAATAGCGAACCATAAACCAGATTTAACTAGCCAGCAAACCTCTTTAAGATCACACATGCCTTAACCGCATACTATGTACGATCAAGATCGAAGTAAAAACAGCCGATGAAACATAACCCGTCGCTCAAAGTAAGAAACATCGTGTTGTGACAAGGCAAACGACGGACTAGAAGGATATGAGGCCGATCTAAATCGATCCTGACCGAACAGATTGATGTTGCTGCAAACTAATAACAATAAGAACATCAGCAAGATCGGTAACTTAATGAATCTACCTGAAGGACGTCACCCTTATGTAGAGCCGATAACTTAACCTTAATCTAGTTCGAGTAGTGGAGGTCGACCGGATCGATGCAGCCGTACTTGAACTTGACAAGAGTCGATAACTAGCTTATACTAGAGTTCGCAGTGAAGGTCGACCGGATCGATGCAGCCGTACAAATAGAAGTATAAGCCATGACGGTACTTACAGACAAGCCGGAGGTCGGTCGGACCGATGCAGCCCTACTTGCTGAAGAACTCGCCGAGATCTACTCCACTCCTCCTAAGGGTTGGCACGGAGCCGAAAAAAGTAAATTATATTTGATTGATTGGATGTCCTTTACAATAGCCAGAGTCCAATATTTATACCCAGAGCCTAAACATAAATCCTACCCAAGTACGACTCATTACAATCTTTATTATAAAAAAACATTACTATCTTAAGATAACTTAGACCCTAATCTTTCTCTTTTTTAAGTCCGATATGTATTTCTCGACGCCAACTGTAGCTCATTATCATTATCTGCTGATGTCATCTAAAGAGAGCCGATTCCAGTGTCGCATCTGAATCAGCTGATATCGATCCTCATGCAATCGATTCCTTGATCGACACAATTTTGAAATCTTCGAGTTCCCGCGTTTTTCTTCTCAAATTTTGGTGTAAACACATGCCCCCTAATTTATGATAAAAATGATTTTATTCCAAAAATCCTATTTATTTATTTACCACGCCGCAACCGTTTCGTTTCGAGATATACGCGTGACTCCTGACTTCTTGGTCCGAGTTTTATATAATATCCCAATGGTATCTTTTCCAACTCACTCGACTCGCTTGCTTTCCCTTTCTTTCTCGAACAAATCCTAACAGCCGACACTGTCATCGCCAAGGCTTCAACCTTAGCAAATCTTCTGCCCCATCAAGCTTTCATTTGAACGATCTTCTTCAGATTCAAATCCATTTCGGCTGCAATGGCCACCAGCGACCATGTCCCCGAGGTATGCTTTCGAGTTCCCATTCTCCAAGTATCGACCGCTATTCTGCATTTCCCTGTTCCTCAATTTTATTTTATCTGATTTCTAGGAAATGAGGAACGAAATCTTAATTTCATCGGCTAGTGCTCCCAATGTTTATTTTCTTGGACCTATGGGTGACCATGATTCATTTGATTTTATCTGTCAAGAAACCAACCAAATTCCCTTCAAACAATCTATAGTGGATTCATCTTCCTGAAACACCAAGACTTCCTTCAGAAATTGATCCAAAATGCCTAAGAGATGGAGGGATTGGTTTCGTAGGGTGTTCGAGAAAAAGGGTGGAGATTGGGAGCTTTATAATCTGAATCAATGCTTGACACTTTCGTTGTCTGGAATAGAGAGGAATGATCCACTCCTGATCGCTGCATATTATTTCTGGTCCAACACCCTAAATGCCTTCATTTTTTGCCATGGCCCAATGACCATCACTTTGGTCGATGTTTATATGCTGATCGACCTCAGAATAACAGGATCGATGCAGCCTTATGACTTCTTAAGTGCTGGATCCAAGAAATTAGCCAAGATATCAGACTGTATAGGATGGGCAAGTTACATTCTAAACCACATCAGAGATGAATCAACTGTTAGCGAAAAAGAATATGTGGCCTTTCTGAACATGTGGTTATAGAGATTCATCTTCTGTGGGTTATCTTGTGGTCCGACTTATAATCATAAACTCATGGCAGAGCATCTGGCAGTAGGCAAGGATATCCCTCTTGAAAAGTGTCTACTATGAACTGCTTATCATCTGATGCACCAAGTAGCTGCCCAATTACTGAAGAATGAACCAGTGCATGCTATCAGTGGCCCTTGGTGGTTGATACAACTATGGCTGAACCTGTATATGCACAAGATTGTAAGGCCTGATCTTAGAAACCTGAGTTTCCCTTCCTCCAACTTTGATGGGAAATATAGAGGCGAAGAAGGAAGAACCCGTCAGTGCATGAGCTATGGTTAGGCTGCATCGGCCATAACAATTGATATCGATATTGGCCATCTCTTCAAAAAGTTTTACAGAGGATTTGATGCAGATATCCTGACTTGGCTACCCTATGATGAGGATGAGAACAATGAGCTGATCTTCCCATTCAAATTTTGATTTGAATCAAGCTGTTCGGACGAGACGGCGGCTGCAATCTTTAATTCCTTCATCAAGCCATGCGTTCTTCCAGCCGAATTTTGTAATGGTCATGGCAAAATGGCTACAAGCTCCTTCCTCCCAGACAATCTTCCAACCTATGAGTTTTACAATCCTTTTTTTGTAGCTCGTCAGTTTGGTCATGATTAATTGCCTCCTCAACTTTTCTTTAAGGATATACTAAGGCCAAGAGAAGGTATCAGTGAAGTAATGAAAACCTCCAGAGTTTTCCAACTAGAATCAGATCTCTCTTCTCTTTACTTGCATGACTAGACAAGAGTCAACTTCTCTTCCAACCTTTTTGACTTTCGGTGGCAAGAATGACACTTCCATCTCTTCTATGGGCTAGCCCATCCTAGATGCATAGCTCTGGATGGAGAGATTGCTTCTAACAGTGAGGTAATTTACTATTCTTTTTTTAGAAAAATTATTCGATGAACTCCCCTGCCAATTGTTCTAACAAACCTTTTCAGGACATTGAGTTCGATCCCCCAAGCTTGGTCAGGAAAGGACACCCCATAGATTATCAGTCACCATGCCCAGTTTCAAGAATAGGATCAGCTGTGCCTCCATTGAAGAAGCTGATGAAAACTCATGCTGCCCCTGCAATCGTAACGTATCAATCTTCAAAGCGTAAGGCATCTCAAGGGACAACCTAGAAAACCGTTACTGGGAAAAGACTCCGCAGAACGAGACCATCAGCTGCTCAGGTAAACAATCCATCTTCTTCTCAAACTGATATTCAACTTCTAATCATGTTTCTTCATAGTTATCGATCATTGCGTCCCAATCTGCCCTAGGTGAGGAACTACTGTCCCAGGCATTTGAATCAGCATCAACTGAACCTTCATCGGCTGATCCTCAAAAGGAGCCGATTTCAGTTGAACCACCCGACGTTCTTAGGATTGCAGAAGAGGAGGATCCTTCCACTTCAATTCCCGACCTTGCCAAGGTATCTCCTTAAAGTTCTTGATTCTTATCCAATTTCACCCTTCATCTGACCATTTATCACGCCAGATACCCTCTGAGGGAACACCCACGCAGGAGCAGGAGTTTGATAGTCTACTTATTGAAAATGATCCTGCTATTGTCGACACCCAGGTTGTCGATTCCCCAGTTTAGCACACAACTGATGGTAAGAAAATCATATACCTATTTTATCCTTCTACAACAATCACGAACTAAAGATCTTCCTTGATATTTGCAGATACCAATGTTGAGAGCTTAGAGCCGATTCAACCAGATATTACCGGTACATCATCAGCCGTTCCTTCTCTGCAGATAGAGGCTACCATAGAAAAGGTACTGTATCCACTTTCACCGTTCATTTTATTATAAACTGATCCAAACCTTCTAATCAAGATTTTCTTATATATAGGCACTCAATCTTCCAGCTCTAAGCTACTCTTTCAATCTTGAGTAGTATATAGATGAAGACGAGATCAGCTCATCAGTCGCTTCCTCTAAGGAAGCTTTGTCAGAAGAGACCAGAAATCGGCTAAGGGATGTACTGCCAATGTTTGAGAAGAATATAGTTGATTTGGTCCAAGATACTGATTCAATGCAAAGAGTCTTCTTGGCTATTAAGGATAATCTATCCCTAGTTCTTTCCAGAGTCTTGTCACCTTTATCTATTATTGAAGATCAAGCCCCAAAGGTGAAAAAGGCCCAGAGGAACCTGTCCAACCGTGAAACCTTATTGGCCAAGGGGAACTCCAATAGGCAAGAGGCTAAAGAGCTGACACAGTTGATTGATAATTTAAAAAATTTCTCCCTCAGGATCGATCTAGAGTTGTCCCAACTAGAAATCAAGCGTGCAGAACTTGAGAAGGAGCTGAAGAACGTGAAGGCTGCCATCGATCGTCATAAGTCCAACCTAGCTCAAATACCCGACGCCATCAAACAAAAGAAACATGAACTGTTGGCCAAAGTTAGAGAAGGCAGAGCCATCCGCAGTAGCCTCGAGAACATTCCTGTATCAGCCAAAGAAGACAAGCAACGAATCGCAGAAGTTGATGCTATCCGGCTAGAAGTATTGAAAGCAATCCATGATGTTCTAGACTTGTAATTTGTATATCAACATATATCTTGTGTAGAATCAATGATAACCATACTTTCTGTCGCCTTATTGTACTTCTTGTTTCGGCTAAAGAGCCGATTTGAAAATAGCCGGTTTCAGACTTCTAACCTTAATCCGATTAAGTCTGAAAACATGGCTTTTATTAAGAGAACCCCTCGATCTTCTGTCCTTAGTCACCAAACGCCGTATTCTCCTTGGCATTAGTGAGGTGGCGCTTCGCCTTCTATTAATTGCAGTTGCCTTTTGCACGTCCCGAGACGTCCACCTCCTCGCTCTGTGGCTTCAAATACCAGCCGAGGGTTCTGGCCTCGAACACATCTACACTCGCAACTGTTCATGTTCCTTCGCACTTCTCCGCCCTTGCAGATTCTATAGCGGTTTTCTTCCCCCTTCTTGTAGATCCAACCAAACTCCATGGCCGGCGAGGACAACCGCGACAAACGTGTGGCGGAGGAGATTCCGGAGGAGGCTATGTCGGTGAACCAGCGCCTGTGACGCATGAGGTGAGATCAATATCTTCTGTTCATGGTGATGAACTTTTCTAACTTGTTTATAGGTTCGTCTTGAATGACAGTCTTCGTCCTCTCCCTAGGGCCGGCGAGCCCTCTGATGCTGCATCTTCTACGCCGACCTCGTCGTCGGATTCCTTCAACTCTTACAACGGCGATGATGCCCCGCGTTTCCTCTAAGAGTGAAGGACAGCCTAGGACCGTTATTCCGAGGCGACTCGGGAAAACGGGCAGCTTGAGATCCACCTCGGGGTCTCTCAAGCTGCCCTTCACGCCGCCGAAGAATAGGCCAGCGCCGCTCGGGCACGGCTGGCCGAGTCCGACGCCATGGTGGCAGGTAAAATGAATTCCAGGAATGCTTTTATTCTGATTTCCACTGTCTTTATATTGATAGCTCTCCTGTTTCTATGATCGCCAGCCCTGACGGTGAAGTTGGAGTCTCTCCAACTAGCGGCGACGCGGCTACGGACACCGTCAATGCCTGGGGCTCTCGTATCAACGCTCGCCTCCACGATGTTCTGGCCCGCGTTCAGGAGATCGCCCTCCATGGCGTCCGTCATGGCGCATCGGTGGCGCTGGCCGCGGTGTAGGTCCAGACTGGGCACGAGCTCCACACCATGGAGACTGGCTTCCTGATGGGTGATGGCCCCGAGGAGCATGACGATTTGATCGAAGAATTTGTCGTCGCAGCGGAGGCCATTGTGGACATCACATCCGCTCAAGATGTGGCGAACAAGGCCTTCGATTAGTTTGTATTTAGTGCAAACTAATGAATGAAATCTTCTGCTCTTCCATGACCGTGTCTCAGTGCAATGCCCTTGTATATGTCATGATTGTCTTCGTTTTTGCTTTTGCTCTATAGGCGATACATATCATATCGGCTTTTACATCTTCGGGTCTATTTTTTTAACTAGAGGCGATACCCTTCTGGTATCGGCTATTAGAGCTGATGACTGAACTAATCAGCTATCGAGCGTCGATCTTAAACATTGAGATAATACTCCTTCAATCATGTTCCACTGATCGCTTCTTGATAGGTTGCACCAGGACTCTTCAGACCAAAGGTTAAACAATCGACCGATCCAGGCCAAACATCTCATTAAGCAGAACAATCTTTACGTTTCTTTTAATAAACCTATGAACTTTGGCTTGTACTCAGGATTCGATTTAGTGCTCATATACGTCGGCCTAGTCCTATCTCCAAGACCAATGTCTATCCCCCTTAATCCACTGGCCAACGCGAAGTCATGATTATCCATTAAAACAAACTCTTAGAGCCGATTGCTTGGATCGGCTGTTGGCCTTCATTACTGATCTTAATGAAGCCTCCTTCCCATAGCTTGCCAGAAAAACACTTGAAGTCTTCTAGCTCCCAATATACTGGATCGACTGTTGCGATACTCACAGATTCATCAGCGTGAACCAGCTAGACATCATCTCTATGCCATTGAATCAAACACTGATGCATGGTTGACGGCACACATCAGTTTGCATGAATCTAATCATGATCGAGGAATAAACTGTATGAACCTTTTCCATCGATGACGAAGAATGTGGTGAGCAGAGTCTTACTCCCGATTGTCAGTTCGACGTTCATTGCCCCCCGGGTCTTAGACGCATTACCGCTAAAATCTTTAAGCATTATGTCGGTCTCAATCAAATCTTCTGGTCCCTTGCCAAGTTTACGAAAAGTGGTGTAAGGTATAAGATTGATAGAAGCACCTCCATCCACCAACATCTTATTCATCGGCTTCCCATCGATGAAACCTTTTACATATAAAGCATTTAAGTGCCGATGCTTGACTGGCTTATCGAATATAGCCTGTTGTATAACTGTCAACTTGGCAACTATCTCCTCATACTCCGATTCATCAAGATCTGAGTAAACTTCTTGATCTACTGGAGCTCTGAATTCGGATGGCAATAAAAAAGCCATTTGAATATTAGCTGATGGTTGCCCTCTATCGCCTGTTCGTTTAGCACGCCACACTTGAGGTCTACCAGATGCTTGAGCCTGTTCCAGTTCTCTGTTCCTTAGCCATTGCGCTCTTCTTTTCTAGCTTCTTGTCAGACTTTCTGGACACCATTGGCCTTCCTACCAAATATATTCTTCCACATTACCTTCTTCATAATCAGCCCAGTTTTGATCAACAACTCGCTTTCCAAGCCGATCATGAACACTTCTATTTTTTAAGCGCCGATTCATGTTATTATGATGATACTCATCTTGAGCATGGATAGACCGACGGTTGGCTTGAGATTGCCTAAACTCCCAATATTTCTCGCTGCACTCCGGACAGTTATTTCTGGTAGACAATTTCAAACCTTCGTTCCAGCAATGTCTAAAGAAAGGACAATTCTAATGTGATTCAGCTTTCTTTCTTTCACACATCTCTTTTTCCTATTGACGCTGGTATTCTTGCTCTTCTAACCAACGCTGATAATCCTTTTCCTTCTGCTGCTGCCATTTATTCAACAAAATTCGAGATGTAACACGCGGCCTTGTCGCCCCATCCTTCGACGTCTCTCCTTGCTCATATCGGCTTTTTTGTTGATCACGACGCCTTCTAATTTCTCTATATTCATCAGCTGATATTTGCACTTCGGGATCGACTGTTCCAGTTTCTCTTATCTAATTGATGTTAGGACTTTAGCCTTTCCTTTGAGCAACCTAGCATCAACCATGTTCTGATCCCTAGCGAAAGGATTATCATCAACTTTCATCTTTCGAGGTGTATCAAATTTGAGCCTTACTTGCTGAATAGCCCTCTGTATATGCTGCCGGAAAATTCTACACTCATTAGTAGAATGAGAAGTGGCGTTGTGAAATTTGCAGAACTTCTTATTCTTCAACTGATCGGGAGGCAATATAACATGATTGTCGGACAACTTGATATGTCCCTTCTCGAGCAAAAAATCGAAGAGCTTGTCCGATTTTGTGACGTCAAAATCATAGCTCTCTTCGACTCCTCTTCCCCAAGAGTTTGGCACCATTACTGTCTTCTTACCTCAATTCCATTTGGCCGTAGCAACCTCTTCTTCTTCGTCGTTCTCATAGTCGTCATTGACTGAATATGGATTATAGGCTTCGGTCATTGTGATACTTTTCTGAAATTGGGTATCTCTGCGTATATTCTGGAATTGGCTATTTAGCGCCGCTACTCTTTGAGCCAACTGACCCAAGTTGTTAAATTCTTGTCCCAATAGATTCTCTCTTTACGTTGGCAACATTCCTTGAACGGCAAAAGCAGCAAGTTGATCATCGGTCAAGTTCAATGAGAAGCACAAATTTCTAGTCTCTCGGAACCTCTGAAGAAACTTGGTGCCCGATTCATTAGTTCTCTACCTTATGGTCGTCAGATCAGTAATTTTCTTTTCTCCAGTCCCAGTATAAAAATATGTATGAAACTTCTTTAGGTCAGCTCAATTGGCAATGGAGTTAACTGGCAGTGATGAAAATCAAGTGAAGGCTGGCCCCGACAGAGACAAAGAGAAGAAATGAACTCGATGGCCCTCTTCAATGGATGCTTCGCCCAACTGTGTAAGATACTGACTGACATGTTCTATTGTGCTTGTGCTATTTTGGCCAGTGAACTTAGCAAACTCCCTGTAATTCACCGGAAGAGCGACCAAATTATACCATTCTGGATATGGACGTTTGTACTAGAAGGTCTGCTCTTTTGGCTTCAAACCGAACTGATTCTTAATCATCTTGGTCACTCTATGTAACAACTCATCAACATTTGAATTTGAATCTCTCTGCAATTACTGACCCATCTATGGATTAAAATTTTGAGTACCTTAATATCCCGGATTTGGAATCATGTGAAGAGTGTTGTAATATGTGCCATAATGATACCCTTGTGGAATCTCTATTTGCTAGGTCATTTGCTGGTTTGTTGCTTGAAGTCTCTGGTTGTAGATGTTAGGATTTATATCTCTACGAATCCTTTGAACTGATGGCGCTATTTTTTGAGCCGACGATGGTATCTGGCCTGATGTGCCAAAATTGACCATTTGATTCTGAACTTGCCCCATCGGCTGTTGCACATGCTGTTCTGACGATCCAGGATTATATTGTATCTGATTAGTAGTAGCACCCTGAACTTGCTCAGCTAAGTTCTGAACCACCCGGACATCATCATTACCAGTTGGTGTTGTTTCTTGATGGCTAGTACCGGCTTGATTAGTCCCCTGAGTCGATGGATGTGGAATGTTGTAATAAGCCGGCTCAACCTGATCAACTGAAAACCCATGAAACACCTCTTTCATGGTGTTGTGGAATGTGTTTAAGAAATCTTCATTATGATTTGATATGGCATCATGAACAGACTTGTTTACAGCCTCTACGAAGAAACGCATGTCTTTAACTTCATCTGCATCTGTCTGCCCATGCAACAGAACTCTTGGTAGTGGATAGTTCTGAACAATTGTATTGTCATGTGTCTTGGTGTAGGACAACAAATACTTGTTCTGAAATTCTTCTATAGCTTTGTTGATGATATCTTTATCTCCATGAGGTAGGTCTTCATAAGACACCATAAGGATGTCATTGTTATTGTAAGCCGCCATGACGATTGTGGGGTCCCACCGAGCGTGCCAAAATGTGTGTCGACACACGGCAAGCTGGAAGGATCTGCTTGATAGAGCAAGGCTGGAGATCCGGTTGGCTTCAACGCAGGGATAACTGATCCTACAAATTTCTCCCGAGACATGCTAAACAATTTGACCTGTAATTGACAAGGAGAGAAAGTTTATCAGTAATTTAAGGTGGAACATGCCGATCTGTGCCCAGACAGTTCCAAGTGTGCCGCTTCGGGAGCAGCCAGATGGGAAAAACGACTAAATAGCCGATACGCACAGAAATCGGCTGTTACGGACTGTAAAGCTCATGGGTAGCGATTGATTTTATGTTGACAGGTATAGTACACGTAGATGTAAATGAGATCATCAGCTAGGTAGATATTACCGGTGTGAATCATTGAGCCGATAAATCTAACGAGAAATGATATAACATGCGAACAAATCGACTATCTAATACAAATGGATCTACAGACGCTCTGAATCTGATCTGTTACCATCAATAGTGAGGTTTGACCGGATCGATGGCAGCTATGAAGATAATAACAAACTAAAACCGAAGAATCCGTAAAACTATCTATACTTCGACAGGCTTTCTGAAAGACATGTTATACGTGAAGGCTCAGGTGAATCGGCTAAAATAGCCGATTCGGGTGAGAAAGAACTATAGCGTGTGAACAATCGACTATTTCACGCGGACAAACCTATGAACTCATCAGACTTAACCTGCCATCTCTAACAGTGGGGTTCGACCGGATCGATCAACCGTGATAAAGACAACAAATCAATCCTTCAAAGTAAACAGATCTATTCATATTTAACAGAATCATGGACGCACACTGTTGGCATTAAAGCATATGCGATCGGCTATTTAGCCGATGCAGGCATAGCAAACAGTTAAGGTCACGCCTGATCGAGAATAAATCTACCAACTAGCATCCTCCGATCTAAAATACTATCAGTGGGGATTGACCGGATCGTTACAGATATAATAGCGAACCGTAAACCAGATTTAACTAGCCAGCAAACCTCTTTAAGATCATACATGCCTTAACTGCGTACTATGCACGATCAAAATTAAAATAAAAACAGCCGATGAAACATAACTCATCGCTCAAAGTAAGAAACGTCGTGTTGTGAAAAGGCAAACGACGGACTAAAAGGATATATGAGACCGATCTAAATCGATCTCCGACAGGGCACATTGATGTTCTTTGCAAACTAATAACAATAAGAACATCGGCAAGATCGGTAACTTAATGAATCTATCGGAAACGCCACCCTTAGGTAGAGCCGATAACTTGACCTTAATCGATTCGGCGGTGAAGGAGGCCGAGGATCGATGCATGGCGTGCATTTCTGAACTAGACAAGTGTCGATAACTAGCTTATACTAGAGTTCGCGGTGGAGGTCGACCGGATCGATGCAGCCGTACGAACAAAAGTATAAACCATGACGGTACTTACAGACAAGTTGGAGGTCGGCCGGACCGATGCAGCCCCTACTGCTTTGAAGAACTCGCATGAGATCTACTCTACTCCTACTCCTAAGGGTTGGCACGGAGCGGAAAAAGTAAATTGTATTTGATTGATTGATATCCTTTACGATAGCCGGGATCCAATATTTATACAACAACAACAACAACAACAAAGCCTTTAAGTCCCAAACAAGTTGGGGTAGGCTAGAGTTGAAACCCAACAGAAACAATCAAGGTTCGAGAACACGTGAATAGCTGTCTTCCAAGCATTCCTATCTAAGGCTAAGTCTTTGGGTATATTCCATCCTTTCAAGTCTCCTTTATTGCCTCTACCCAAGTCAACTTCGGTCTTCCTCCGCCTCTCTTCACGTTATATCGACTTAGGATTCCACTACATGACCGGTGCATCCGAAGGTCTCCGTTGCACATGTCCAAACCATCTCAACCGGTGTTGGACAAGTTTTTCTTCAATTGGCGCTACCCCTAATCTCTCACGTATATCATCGTTCGAACTCGATCCCTTCTTGTATGCCCGCAAATCCAACGCAACATACGCATTTCCATGACACTTAGGCTGTTGAATATGTCGTCTTTTCGTGAGGCCAACATTCGCACCATACAACATAGCAGGTCTAATCGCCGTCCTATAAAACTTGCCTTTTAGCTTACGTGGTACCCTTTTTGTCACATAGGACACCAGGCAGCTTGCCGCCACTTCATCCACCCTGCTTTGATTCTATGGCTAACATCTTCATCAATATCTCCATCCCTCTGTAGCATTGATCCTAAATATCGGAAGGTATCCATCCTAGGCACTACTTGACCTTCCAAACTAACATCTTCCTCCTCCCCGAGTAGTAGTGCGAAGTCACATCTCATATACAGTTTTAGTTCTACTAAGTCTAAAACCTTTGGACTCAAAGTCTCCGCTATAACTCAGTTTCGATTCACTCTAAAAGCTTTCATCAACTAGCACTACATCGTCCGCGAAAAGCATACACCAAGGGATGTCCCCTTGTATGTCCCTTGTGACCTCATCCATCACTAAAGCAAACAAATAAGGGCTCAAAGCTGACCCTTGATGTAGTCCTATCCTAATCGGGAAGTCATCCGTGTCTCCATCACTTGTTCGAACTCTAGTCACAACATTGTTGTACATGTCCTTAATGAGCCCGACGTACTTCGTTGGGACTTTATGTTTGTCCAAAGCCCACCACATAACATTCCTTGGTATTTTATCATAAGCCTTCTCCAAGTCAATAAAAACCATGTGTAGGTCCTTCTTCTTCTCCCTATACCGCTCCATAACTTGTCTTATTAAAAAAATGGCTTCCATGGTTGACCCGGAGCCTAAATAAGAATCCTACCCAAGTACGACTCATTACAATCTTTGGTATAAAAGAAAGCATCCCTATCTTAAGATAACTTGGACCCTAATCTTTCTCTTTTTGTAGAGTCCGATATGTATTTCCTGACGTCAACCGTAGCTCATTATCGTTATCTGCTGACATCATTCAAAGAGAGCCGATTCCAGTGTCGCATCTGAATCAGCTGATATCGATCCTCATACAATCGATTCCTTGATCGACACAATTTTAGAAGTTTCGAGTTCCTGCGTTCTTCTTTCCAAATTTTGGTGTAAACAACTTGGATGATGACTATATATATCTCCTAGATCCAATGTTTCCACTTCCTGAGGCGCATCGATGGTCCACTTGTATGGTATTCTTTGAGAAATAAACAAAATGACACATTAATCAATCACAAGACCATTGACCTTAATCATAACTAATTCTGTAGAGATTAAGAACATAATGCAGTGCTGTGATCCAAAGTTAGCTGTACCATTTTTTTAGATTATTGTGTGGTTTCAGCTGGGGTGGTCTTTGAGATTCTGACTGCCTCTTCTGATGACACCATTGGTGCTCCTTTAGAGGCCAACTCTACGGATTTGGTTCTTTTTAGATCCCAATGCTTTTAAATCTCCATTTACTATTGTCCATTTGTGTTGCAACCATGCATGGTTCTAGGCTTCCACTAGTAACAGATCATTGCCTCGACAAGTGGTATGTACTTATTAGCACTACCATTCTAAAATCCTTATAAGTTGTTGACTATACTTACCCAGTTAGAAATTAGACCAGTCGCTTAATCTTTGTTGCACTGAATATATACTCAGCTAGAAACTGACAGTGTCTTCATAAATCTTTATTATTTTTCTTTGCCATTTTGGACCTTCATAGCTAGCCATATATCACTAGAGAGAATTGAATATATATCTATGCTACTCCATAGCAGGGTTTGGAATTTCGATCGAATTTGGCGATTTCTGGTCCTGCTGGTGACCTTCAGTAAAGAATATTACCAGTAATTTCAGGTTTATTTCATTTGGATGAGATTAATTCCGGTTTACAAATTTTATTCAAAATTTTCAGTTGAAATTTCGGTTGATTTTTTGTCCTACCAGTCCCTCCGATATTTCTGTCACAACTAGTAACACGAACATTTCGTTCTCATGCAGCTGAGGTAATCAGCTATTGTGTTCAGTGTGCCGTTCAAGCTTTCTCTTTGAATTGGTGTACAAACCAGCTGGGCTTACATATTTATATTAGGTATGTGATGCCCTTTAGCTGAGCTTTTATTTTGTAGCAATTGAAGTAGGTAAAACCAGTTCAGTTTGAACTGAACAGTAGCTACACGTATTTCTCTTCAAGTTTGTGCTGTCCACTGAATTGATATTTTACTTACAGCAGTATTTGTTAATTTAACTTTTTTTTTAATGCAATATTTTATTTGTGTATAATCTCAATTTTTTTTAATTGTGTCTTGTGAGTCTTGGTCTTTGATCTTACATTTGTTTGACTTTGGAAAAAAATAAAAAAAATAAAATATTTTGCTAGCTCTCTTACTATTTGAGCCTGTTGAAGTTACAGAATGAGCAGTGTGATGGGTGTACACGCATGTGTCCTTATTCCACTGCTCTGCTGCTCCCCTATTTCTGATCTAGATTCATGGATTATAAGTCAACTGAAGTTATAGTATTTTTTGGTTCAACGTAAACAAATAATGCTGATGAGTTATTACAGCTAGCAAGATGTTCTCTGTCTCTACGACTCTATCTCTACGACTCTACTACATAATTAGAGAAGGTGTTTGACCTGTAGATTTCGAGTACTATTTGTATTTGTACATTTTACAGGTACCATGTTCCAATGAATGCGGGTTCATCCTTACAGTTGACTATTGTTCGCGTTTTGCATTTGTCTATGCAATTCGTTAACCTCACAGAGTATATTTTATATTTTATTAGACAATGAGGCCATGTGTTTTGGTTAATGACCTCTAAAATCTATCAACCCTAGCTATATATATACAAATGGAGCAATGGTGCTGCTCGATCTGCCAATCTAGCTCTTCAGAAGTAAAGAGTTATATGTAGAGCAATCATGAGATGAATAAATGTAGCACAGTACAAAAAAAATGGTGCCTGGTCAGGTTATAATCTAGTAAGTATAGTATATGTAAGTTGATGACAGATAAGATAACTTGTTCAGATGAAGCAATTACAACTAGAGTGCAAAAGTTGCACCGTTTTTCTTGAATTTCTATACTCTAAAGTAAGGAAGAGTTGGGCACAAAATATAGTGCAATGGTTTTGAAATCAGTGGCGGCGGCTGGCCAATATTTAAAGAAACAACCCTGTTGACGATCTGTGTAGCTAGGACCTATAGCCTGGTTTACATGATTTCTTGAAATTATTAGGTTTAGGTCACCAACAGTTTTGACAATTATACCACAATGGGCTGTCAGATCGATCGACACGACCACAACGACAGAAGACTTGATGATATATTAAGAATATAGAGGAGGCATCAACTCAACGCCCGACTTATGTCATGCTTACGTCGTCTTTGTTGTCACA